>JAGSMP010000485.1:0-305630 GCA_029286625.1 Parnassius orleans | reverse complement strand
AGTCTTGCAGTGGTATGCTTGGGTTTAGTTTAATTTATTAATTACAGGATCCCAAGCAGGTGGTAAGCTCAAAGTGCACGCCTTGCTCAATACACAACCTCGCTCGTCGGGATATGGCTTGTGTGGCATTTCGCACCATCGTCGGTGTTATTTATGCGAAAACCAATCTAACACGCTATTCCATCTCGGCAACTGGTGGGCAATCAGAGAAATACACTCTGTCCTTCACATAACCCACAAAAGAAGTCCAAGGGTGTAAGGTCCGGAGAACGAGCAGGCCATAGCACCGTCCCCGCGGCCGACCCATCTTCGCGGAAAGCGAACGTTAAGATGTTCTCGTACGTTGCGAACAAAATGTGCGGAGCTCCATCATGCTGAACCACCATGTTTCTTTGGTTCTCAAAGTAATCCCAGTCAGACACAGGAAAGTCGTCAATCGCCTCTTCGAATTCCGTTTGTAAAACGTTCTAACGTTTTACACCTAGTTCTAACGTTCTTACAACTAACAATACGTCTGAACGGTAGCAACTATCTATAGTTGCTACCGTTCAGACGTGATGGCATAATGATGGGACCGATGACATGCCCGTCATAAAGGCCAGCGGCCCACATTCAGCCGCCACTGGTGTTGGAATCTGCCCTGCCGTGAAGCATGTGGATTCACGCAGCCCAAACGTGATCCTTATGCATATTTGAAAGTCCTGACCTCGTGAATTTGCCTCGTCCGTCCAAAGAACATAGTTTACGTAATTAGGTTTTCCTCTACTGCGCCTGGGCACCACTCGCAGAAGTTCCTCCTGGGTGCAAAATCGGAGGTATCAGCTCCTGTGCACGGCGATAGTGATAAGGGTGACGATTTTCGTCACGAAGAATTTGCCAAACTGCAACATAATTTATACCGAATCTTGTTCCGCTCGCCTGTACATGGTCGGCTCTTCTTCAAAATGCTCTAACACTAATTCAGCCTGCCTGGCGTCAACTGTGCTTGACGTTCACTCGGTAGACCGATGAAAGAGCCGGTGTAATGTAGTCGTCTTGACATGTTCAGAAAACACTGGTACCAAGGCAGCCGTCGCTGTTCAGTGGGGTCTACCATCGATAAATCATTGCCAATACAGTTCGCGAGCACGATTTAAATTGCTATCTTCATGGCCTACGCATAACATCATATCGTAATATTCCGAGTTAGAAAGCATCGTTATTTTGCAAAATGTTGGAAAAAAAACAGTTGTAGATATCGATTAGAAGATTTGAAATTGACAAAATATTTTTTCCAACTTGACATTTTTGGAGCCGGTACTTGAGTATAATGACATCCTTGTATTGAGGTAGCAAACATTTATGAATAAAAATAGAAAAACTATTAAAGCAGACAATTATTAGGTAAAATAGGTACGTAGGCCTTTCTGTTAATAATCTGGTTCCTGACATGACAGCTTACTAGGGTTGACAAAATTTTTGGCTTTGATAAGTAATTATATTTTTACGGGGTATTTTGTAACACGTATTCTTTGTTCGCATACCTGACTCGAACTTTTCTGTCTTCCAGATAGCTGTTCACCAATCGTCGAAGATTTCGCGGACACTTCCTCTGTCGCAATCTGCATTTTATTGCAGGCCACCATGCACTGTCGAACGCACCCTCGATGTCCAGGGAGACGATTATGTTAATCAATTTTTCTCATATTATTTAAAATATGAGTCAACATATCGTAGAGAGCGTCGTCAGTGCATTTTTGTGGTAAAACCATACTGCCTGCAATTAGACCGAGGAAGAATGTGCCAACGGATTCTTTTAACCATATTTTTTTCCATTATCTTTCCTAAAGTAGACAACAGTCCTATTGGCCGGTATGATTTAGCTTGAGCATAATCAGTTTTTCCAGGTTTTCTCAGAACAACCACTGCAGCCTCCTTCCATGGGGTGAGGAAATATGATAGGTCTAGGCACTTGTTTAGAATTTCTAGAAAACCTCTGGCCCTGGAGCTTTTAGGATTAAAGCTATTCACAGTATTTTTCAGTTCGGATATTGTGAATTGGGTCATCTTTGTCATCTGAAAGGTCTGAGTTTCATCAACTACTAGAGTTCTAATTATCTGATGGTCGATATTATCATCTACTGCTTTGTCATCTGGGAAGAATGTATTTGCCAAAAGTTCCACTGATCCTTCAGGAGAAAAGGCCTCCGTTTTAATTTTGTCACATCTGGTTTTCTGATATAGGTTCTTCTGTATTATCCTATAAAGCCCATCCCAGAGGATTTTCTATCTGGGTACTGACTATTTACTAAATACTTTGCGTCTGTAATTTTACAACTTCTAATTCATATTTTGCTTTTGATTTCAGGTACTGTCCACAACGTATCTTTTATGACGTGGCGCTGCGCAAGATATACTTTTTGGCACTGTAGCTCTTTTGAGTGTCTCCAGCTCATCGGTCCACCAAGGTAAGGCATTTCGATTATTTATTCTATTTTTTAATTTAGGTATTGTTTTTTCGCAAGCATTCTCTATGATTTTTATGTATTTGTTTACACTTATATCCAATTTCTCTTTAGTTATAATTCTAATACTGTTTTTGTTTAACCTATTAATTTTTAGATTATTTTCCATATTTTGTTTAAATGCTGTCCAGTTCCCTTTTTTGTGTTATATATTCTAACTGTTTTTAGATTGTTTTTATTAGGAGTTGCTATTTTCCAATTTAAGTTAAACGTATTTGCGTTATATCTTATTATTTTATTATATTGCGTAGTTTTTATTATCTATTTTAGATTATTGGCAATTTTGAGATGGGTTCCCAGTTGCACCCGCAAGCCAGTCCTCAGATCACGTGTGGCCCCGGTGGCTACAAAGGTCAATGCTTTCCTTGCAATATTTTCGCCTGTATCCGTAGCCGAGACATCTACTACACTGTACCAGTGTGACTGATCGCTACCCATGCGCTGCAGATTAATGTGAACTCGTTATGTTATAGTGTTTGCCAAATGAGTGGCGACACCTGTAGTATTACGTGATTCATGGAGGATTTCTGGTTTTTCCATTGCCATTCTTTGCTTTTCACTCGCAATGTCTCCTATCAAATGATTGTTTTGGTTGTTTAGGGCTTTAATTATGTCCTCGTCTGTATTGTACGATAGCAAGTCTTTAGGATGATTAGAGGTCTTTGTTTTCATTTGTACCATTTAATTTATCACATGAATTCTTAATTACGTCTGTTATTCTTTTTAGTTCTTCTTCTGAATTACATCCTATTATGATTTTGATCCTTTGCCTTCCTGAGTTTCTCAACATCTTTATGTTGGCCCAGAAAAAGGATCAAAATCATATCCTATTGTTCCCAGCGTCCACCGCTGTTCTTATTTTAGTGATGACTTCATCACTAGTGTCCTTCTCGTTAGTTGAAGAGAACCGCTACAGACTGTAAAGGCGTCTGTAGGGTGTTCAACTGTTTCTTATTTTGTAGGATATCTGTATATGTCCTATTACCCTCGGTACTATGTGTACTGGGGATTACTTGAGTTACTCACTAATACGCCGAAGTAAATTACTTCGGCTCGAGAATGATGTCCTTCGATCAAATTGTTGATCTACTAACATTAAAGCCAATTCGTTTGTAGTTGGTGCATTGTACCTACCTCTATGTTCTTCTGGTGGTTTTTATCAGCATGTATGACAAATTTGTATGACTCTGAAGGAGAGGCTTTATCAATGGCACTTTTCAGATCTTTATATAGGTTCACTTGATGCAGCATATTCTGCAATTGTTTGATTAAATTTATTTTAAGTTAGAGATATAGAACATCGAATCTTTGCTTCTCGATCACCTTCACCTACAAATAATATTTGAAAATACTGAGCGTCATGTTCGGCTTCTGGTAATATACTTCCAATTAAATGGTAGATCTGGCCTTGTACTTTAAAAGTTGTTGAAAACCATCTCCCTGTTACCTGTTTACCACCAAAGTCGTTTGGAAACAGGCATTATACTTAAGAATATTACCCATAAAATGGTCATGATCTGGGTGTAGATCATTAATCAAACTAAAGAGTGGTTCAGGCAGTTGTTTCAACCGATCAAGTTGCCTTTTCCAGCGCTGCAACACATACCAGGTGTCTCATCCTTCCATTTCAGCGCATTGCACCACTGACACTTGTATGTCATAGAACCCAAGGCTACACTGCTGTCAGTTCTATAGGCAATATCAAGATCATACTCCATTGCGGAATGGACCTGTTTTAAACGCAGTGTAATGTTTTCCTCATACCGTGACTGAATTGCTCTATGCACTTGTGGATTTGCAGTTTGGTAATTTGCAACAGCTTGCCTTTTGTACATCGGGATTTTTTTTTGATAAGCGGACACAGCTTTACGATTTGAATCTGGCTTGTTCTGCCTATATCTTTCTTTGTACTTTTTAATTGACTCTTTCTTGTGTAATTAGTAAATCTCGACCTTCGTTTATTTTTCTTTTTTCATATTTTAATGTCGAAGATAAAGATTTATCTGTTCCGCTGGTTGAGATGATATTTCACTGTTACAAAAGATGTAATAGTTAAATGGTGAAGCTCTGAAAAAGGATCACGCTCTTCGACAGGTACCCCATGCGACGCTGTGTAATTTTCTTCGCAACAATAGGCAGATATGCGTCAAAATGTCCATTAGATAAATCATGGCTAACTCTGTAATCGCCTTCTGGACAGATATCTGTTCCGAATCTGTGTATAGCAGACCATTTCGATATACTTCAAACCGAAACGGAAATATTAATCTTGCAGCTAACAATTCAAAGTCCACCGTAAGTTTAATTTTTTAAATAGCGGCTGAATATTCATTTGCTGTTGAATTATTATCGCCATTTTGTCGTGAGTCATAACTGAAAACCTAGGCTAATTACATTTACCAAATCTAACAATTTGTGAACGCACCACTATCGTGTGAAAATGAAGAGCACGAACCTATATGTACTTCCATTTTTCCTTTAATATTAAGAATTTCTGTAGTCATTTCTTCAGTGAGAAAAATATTTCTATCAGCAATACCTAATCACAAAGCCAATCAAATTCCAAGTTTGAACTGCGGTTGTAAGAAAGACAAAATCAAGCAACTAATCGGAAACACGAAGCAAATCTTAAACCGTAAGCAAGCAAAAAAAAAGTCGAAGTCTAGTCAAATATCCGTTAACAGTGGATAGGTACCGTGGTACAGCTTGCAGCGCTCATTCATCACTCACTTTATATTAGATCGAAAACACAACGTTACATTCTAAAACGATACCAACGCCATCTATTGGTAGGGATTGGAACTTGAAGATCAGTACACAAAAATAGGTAGGCATCTAAGTATTTCTTTTGGTTTTGCCATTTTATAAATTTGTAAAAAAATATATTTTGTTTGGTTGTTTATTTTCATTGTTTTTAATTTTAAATTAGTATTTTTTTTTGCTCAGGTGTAATTTTGTGCAAATTTTGTGTACAAATTTTCATGTCTATTTTGTTTTATGTTTTGTGCAATAAAAGTATATTCTATTCTAATAAATTAAGTTAAAATATTTATCAATATCATTTACGTTATTTACGACCAAAAACCTTAAAATGACACCCAAGTCACCCAACCCATGATGATTTTTACATACAAACGTACATCCATCCATCCTTCATCCATATTGTTTTCAAACCATAATCGATGCTATTTTCATTACAGGGATGATGGTAGTATTTCCGTCTGCCACGTTGGATTTTGAAATAGTTGTTGTTTTCGTAATCAGCGACCCGATAAACCATAAAACGATACCATGTTAATTTTCAGAATTTGTCACCCCTTTTCCACCTTTTAGGGGTTGAATTCTGAAAGAGCCTGAAACAATTGTTTACCCATTTATTGAGAGGAGTACTCCTGTGAAGTTTCGAATAAAATAGTTTAACTAATCTTGTTTCCCCATACAAACTTTCAATCCCTTTTTCACCCCCTTAGGGATTGAATATTCGAAAACTCTAGGACACGTAATTGTATATTTCAAACCGTTAACCTAAAAACAAAGTTTCAGGCTTCTAGCTCTAATAATGACGGACTTCCATACAAACTTTTAACCCCTTTTTCACCCCCTTAGGGGGCGAATTTTCAAAAATACTCTTAGTGGATGCCTACGTCATTACATCTGTCTGCATGCCAAATTTCAGCGAAATCCGTTCAGTAGTTTCGGCTGTGCGTTGATAAATGAGTCAGTCAGGTTTGCCTTTTATATATATAGATTCCTAATTGTATTTACATTGGATCTTCCACTAGTAAGCCCCGGGTGAGTAAGGAAAAAAGCAAATACTATCTTATTAACTTAAAATAAATACTTACATAAACACATATATACATAACTACACTTTTTTTACAAAAATTACATTGAAGTAATATGTCCTACGTACTACACATTACTTGATTGTACATACGAGTACATTACATTATCTTTAATATTTTAGAGGTCAAAGTTATTTTTTGAAGTGTTCTCAGAAATACTCTTCATGATTTAGATTACTAGATTTTGTGTCAGTCAAGTTTCCCTGTAGCAACAATAGAACCTCGTGCTATGGTTACATGGGGTGCAGAAATAACTAAAATAAATTATTTAAGCCGACTTATTTTTAGTTAGAATTCTTATCCAATTTACAGCATATGTTGTAGAGCTTATTCTGCTTTCTAACATAGGTATAATATAATGGGGCACCTCTTATATTATGTTGTAATATATTATTCCTTTCTTTAAATTTTAATGCCGTGTAGTAAGTAGTATTGAAGAATCCAGCACCGCATATCATCCCATTGGTGTCGTAAGAGGCGACAGAGGGAAATGTAACAGGAGATGTGAAACAACATCATCCTGGTAACAACTCAAAGTAATAAAACGTCGATTGCCAATTCGCCTATTAAGCGTGGCTACTTTGGCTAATATCCTCGCTATATAATGCAATATATGGGCGAGGCCTATGTTGAGCAGCGGACTTTTGGTGGGTCATAATTAATAAATGAATGAATGCACATTATTACTTATCGCTTATTTAGCTGAAGCGTTTAAAAAATAAATTGCTACGAATTTAACTCCACAAAAATCCTTAATGGATCTTCATTATCGTCTGTTATTTGAACCGTATCTAAATAAGCTTAATGAATACGCCAACGGCATGATAACGAATTCAAAAGCTTTATTCGGGTTAAAACAATGGCATTGTTTATGATTTACAGGAAAAACCTACATCAATTAGAGATGTAATATTTTTTGACAGTAGACTAGCTAGACGCTTGATATCTGTTAACCCATATTCTTATTTATTTTTATTTCTTATTTTTTAAATATAGTATCGTGGGTGGTGTAAGTGGCGACAGAGGGAAATAAACATGGAGATAGGCTACAGCGTTTTTATAATTATAACTAAAAAATAATAAAAACCAGTTGCGAAACCGCCTAATGAAATCGGCAACTAGACGAATATGAGGAAATCTATGGGGAGACCTGCAGACCAGCAGACTTTCCATAGACTGCAACGGTAAGAGTTTAACGGTTTAGCCTGATAATTTCATTTACATCATCATCATCACAACTGGACATGAACCTCTCCCGTTGTATAGAGGATCTGTCCTAAACATCACAGTTGTGAGATGGACTGACGGTCGCAGTGCCAGGCATTTGGCACCGTTGACGTTGCTGCCCGTCGCCGGTTTCTGCATTTTTCGCCTGACGTAAATGAGAGGGTTAAATCGTTATCTATTGGAAGCCATAAGATCCTTCTAGCATATCTCATAGTCACCTCTTGCGGCACTTTAGAGAAAAACGGGTTAGTATTATTATCTCTAAACCTAACAAACATTTTATTACACTATTAATATCGCTACTATCAATAGTTTCGCATGAACGTCTGTCGTCGCATGGAATGTCATTATAACAGCGCTATACTCATAGAGAAATATCTTTAAAATATATCTCACGATCACCATAACGGGCCATGGGCAAAGCACGCACTCTATAGTTGCTTGTTTACTCTAAAACTGTACCTTAATTGTGGCCCTATTTAAATTTCAAGGTAAAATTTAACCCCTAAGGATGGAAAAACTAAGAATGAAATTTTTAACTTAACTATTTCGATGACATTTTTGATGTTACCTTGAGGTTGTAACATTGCTTTGTCGACTAAAAAGGGTCACATAATATATCTCTAAAAAAATAAAAACCGACTGCAAAAAAATAAGAAGACAATAATAAGAATGCTCAATTTTAGACGCTATTAAAATTATAAATAATATAACTTTTACATTTTTTTTAAATATTGAGTATAGTTTGACTCCTTTATTGTGTATTAAAAATACCAGTTGTGTAAACAGTAAAAAAACCTCTCAGCATCACCGCGTAATTGCTTGTAGTTTTAGACGCAGATGGTTCTCGCTGCACTACAGTAAAATTCAAATTAAAACTTCATCCCTCACAGAGCTCCATAAAAATAAAACTTGTTGATTCCAACGCAATTAAAAACAAACTTCCGTGGAAATTCGTTTGTTGAAAAAATGTTTATTATTTAGTTGTTATACTGGCTGTACTCAGCCACGCGTTATGGGGGGGGGATTATAAAAGTATATAAAAACATGCGGATATTCAAAGCATTTCAAAATGTTTAAATTTTGAACAAACGAATAAGTATATTGTGTGGGTATATAAGGGAGGGTGTGTTACGACACACACGGAACGATATGGGTTAGAAGATATTCTTACACCGCCACTACACGGTCAGTATCATTATCATCAACCTGTGGCAGTCAACTGCTGGAAATACGCCTCTCCCAAGGCGCGCCACTTAGCCCGATTTAATAGTAGCCCGGTCAGAATAATGTCCTCCACCTCCAGACCGTATTTCGATCACGGCGGCTCGTCTCAACTTAGACGAGTCATCTGTGCAGGACAGGATTATCGTGCTCAATAGTTTATGCGCAAGCACATGTGGACTCCCTATTCCCTCAGTCTTATAGACCGATGGGACGGTTATTATAAACGACCGGAGTAAGATCAGGCGCAGGACCAACGACACTATCAACTTATTGACTCCGAGCTGCTACTGAGAATTTCTTGACAGAAAAATCTAATAACCTATTTTGGCCCGACCCGGAATTTGTACCCGACCATAATCATCAAGCAACCACGTAAACAAACACTAGACCAACAAGGCAGTGGTCATAATATTAGGTCTTTACTTATGAAATTGTCATTTTTATGAAATATGTTAACGGATTTTTTCTATATTTTTATTTCTAATAATCAATAACATCCACGCAATCTATGCATCTTTGCCAACGCAGTGACAGTTTAATAATGTCCTTCTTGGAAGAAATCAGCTGTACTGCCCTCGAGTATTGAATTTTTCCCGCCACAAAGTTATCCAAATTCTGGAAAAGTAGAAGCCTGTAAGCGCACGGTCTGTTGAGTACGGCGGATGACAGATAGCGTCCAACCCCAGCTGTTGTAACTTGGAGACCGTCTGCTGTGCAGTATGAGGTCACGCGTTGTCGCGCAGGAGCAGCGAGGGACGAGCGAATGACCAAAGCTGGAGACGTGAACTTTCCATCATTGTGTTCAGTTCTTCACAGTATACATCTGCAGTAATTAATTAATTATTAAATTCTTCAGTGATAATTATATAGTGAATATTTGTTTGCATATTTATCTTAGAACTCTCACAGTAGAGCAGTTAAAGCTTAAATAAATATTCAATGTATGTGGAGAAATTCAATAGTTCTCTTAAGAGTAACTGGAGCGTATTGTTTATCAGATTAGAAAATAAATGCATTTTTCTTGTTTCCGAAGCCCTATTATAAAATGTAATGTATATCATTTTAAAGAAAATTTTATATAGATTTTGGCATTGTTTTTTATTTTATAGAAGTCTTTAGTACTGGGAAATAAACTGAAAAAAGAACCTGTGGATAATGATTTTGGCCAGTTTGCGGGTTTGATCGTTTCTGTACAACACAGTCTAATTTTATTACTGACCGACATTTAAAAAGAGTGATAAATTTTATTATTATTTACGGACGAACACGTTAAAATAAAATATTTTTAATTATTCAATCTAAATAATGTTGCTTTCTAAGCAATCGACGCTGCCACGAGAGTGAATTTTGACACATAAATGCTTAATACAATTTCATAAAAGCCTAATTGTATTTTTGGATAAAATTACTCACCTTTTACTTGACTGCCATTGAAATGGTAATGTTTATCAAGTTGCTTACTGTACTTTCTACCTGAAATAAAAAAATATAAATATTTAATAACGAGTAATTAACTAATTTATTGTGATGATGAAAGTTTTTGTTAGTGTAGTAGTGATTGTTCATCGGACTTTTATTGCTCTGATTACCAATGAAACCTCATTGCATCCCGTGACCCCAACCTTATATCTTTTACATCAGTATTTACATATATATGTATGGTAGAGCCAAGCTGCAACTATATTGTGTCTGTAAATGAAAAGATCGCCTCGCCTGAGTTCGCGCGCGTGTAGCTCGCTCGTGGTCTTACACGATTTCACAGAATATTATCGTGAAATAAACGAAACTGCTGTATTTCGTATGGTTAATATCGAGAACCGGGGACCCTACTCACTGGTAACAAGGCATTCCATTTTAGTCCCCAGGGGTCCCCCAACACATCTACATTTTTATTCTTAATCAAGGAAAGATTGGAGATGTCAACGGGCCATAGCATCCACTTACAATTAGGTCAACTCAGTTCTGAGGGGTAGTTTGTCACCGTTACGTCTACAAAAAAAAATTGTGATTCGTCAACTTTATTTGACTTATCACGTAATAGGTTAGTGTTACACATAGGTACACGTCATTACCGTTTATGGGTCAAGTCCTAGACGTAGCTTTTTTTAATACAACTAGAATTAACCGTCATCATCAGCATCATCATCGTCTCATTACAGATTGTAAAAATCCACTGCTGAACATAAGCCTCCCCATGGATTGCCTTATATGGGAATATTTTTTTCTTCTTCACTTCTAATTCGCAGCCGGCTTGGCAACCGCAGTATTTTATTATTTTATGTTGTTATCGGAAAGATGCTGTTGCTCATCTTCTGTTTCTCGCTCTGGAACAACAACCACAGGGATGATATGTAGTGGATTTTCTCACACCGCTACTACGCGGCGATTAATTTTTCAATTATAATGAAAAGAATCTCATTCCTTATTATTTAAATTAAAAATATCTCATATTCAACTTGAAGTAAAATATATTTACAGTCTAACATACTTTATTAGTATTCATGAGTAAGACAAACTTTGAGTTAATTTTATTGCTTTTTTCACTTAATATTTTGTGCTTTTGTTACTTTAATTAGCTTTCTACTTTAAAGTTACTTGATTCATTAATATTATTTTAAAATTAAGGATAAATAACAGTGTCTGTAAATAAATTAGGAATCCAAAGTTTACATTATACTAGCCTAACCGTGGCTTCGCTCGCCTTATTTCGCTCGCTCGCTCGGCTATTAAAGCCGACAATATTTTTTAATTATTGGAACGAAGTTCCATATCGCACGGTACGAATTTGACGGATGGGGGCTAGGCAAGAAAAAGTGTAAGATTTTTCCGTCACGACTTATAGTGCATAGGGAAAGGAGATGGAATAATATCAATCTACCTCGCACTTTTTCTTATCTTGCCATGAAAGAAATATTATTTTAAATGACGCTTCATTTTAATAGACGCTAGTAATTCATTTATTTGTATTTGTTAATGAATAATATAATACGTTTATCAATAATAATATACTAGGAAAGGAACTTTGTTCGAACCGAGTGTTTCACGGCACTCACGCATATTTTTCTATATTATATCTACTAAAAACTAAAATTTGCAGAACGCTCTTCTGCAATACACTTCTTTAGACTACATAAAATTATTTTTTTAAATGATTTCTTTCAGCTAAAACCTGCTGTCTTTGAACCCTTGAAATACGTGAGCAAGCTAGGTAGAGTTAAGCATGGGAAAAACATAATATCGTACCTACTCAAATATAATACCGTAACTTTGTAGGTTTGAACCTAGGATTATTTGTGATTGAAAGTATTACTCTTAATGGGAATAGATATATAATTCTAATGATCAAACACTTTCAAAATAAAACAATACAAGTACTTAAACCAAACCGTTATTAAAATTTTAAACTAACTAAGAGTCAGTTCACACCGAAACGTGACCCGACGCAACGCGCCGCGAAGTTTTTAAGATTGTGATATAAAATATAACTTTATTTACTACACCAACATTTTATTTAGATAATTCGAAAATGCCTCGCTGCGTAGTGCGGCGCATCAAAACGCAGCGGTGCTTCGTCGGTAGGCGCATCGTGCAAGTGTGGTGCGCTGCCAGCGACTCCATGATGTGCCTCGCGACGTCGCGATGCGTGCGAAACCACTGGCCTCTTCAAGCATCGTTGCGTCGCGTCTCTGTATGAACTGACTCTTAGTCACTGGCTTTAGCTACACAGTGTCAAAATCGAACAATTTAAACAATGGAGCATGTGATAATATACTAGATGCTATAAACAAGAGATGTGCATACAGAAACATTTTACAGTCTAGAAATCGACCACTGTGAAAAACTCTTGAATGGAAATTTTGAATGGACGTAGACACGATTATTTCTGTTTTTTCGCACAGAATTAATCTGTGTGCTTTTAAAATGGTTAATTTTTCTGCAGTGGACACAAAAGATCTGAGTTTTATTCGTAAATGCTTGAAGTTACGAGTGTAATGTTTCATTTAACAGACTATTATTCAAATAGTTTATCAGCGAATGTCATAAAACAATGTTCTAAACCACCTACATCCATTGACTTTTTGCACGTTTTACCAGATCGTAACTCCATATAGTGAGCGAATAAATTCTAAATTACTCATTCAAATAATTAATAGGTGATTTTTATAATGGTATTAATATCATAACCTGATTTCTAATTATTTTGTATTTTTTATATTCAATAATAAAAACTAACTATGTGCTTTAACTTCATTATTAGCCTGTGTATGTCCCTTAGTCGTCTCGCTTGGCGGGCGTATTGTCGATCACATTACAAAACGTTTCGCACCGAACTAGAAACTTGAGGACACATTAAGAAAAATAAAAAAAATAAAGAAAGAAAGAAAAAACTTTATTTGTCATCACAAAGAAAAACACTGAAGTTGAAATAGGGACCAATAGTCTAATTAGGTCCCTATTTCAGCTAACTGCTGCTGTACTCAATGACAGCAGTTCTGATTTTCAAATAGAGCCCAATATTGGCTTATCCCAGTATTGAGTAGAAACTTTAGAAAAAATAAAGACGGAAATTCATCAGTCCATTTCGTCTCATGGCTATAATAAGAGACACTATGGGATATGCCTGAAAATATTATGGATTCCGATAGATGGCGTTATAACCAACTTTTTATGTCAGATGTAAAATACCTAGACCGGCGACGGACAGCAGCGTCAAAGGTTCGAGACGTGTGGTACTGCAATCATCAACTCACTCGCTAAGCGTGAAGATTAAGACAAATCCTCTCTACAACGAAGGAGGCCCATATCCAACTATGGACTTTTATGGGTCGATAAAGACACGGGAAACTTGTTTTGCCTTTTAGGTTATTATTAACTAGCGATCCGCCCTGGCTTCGCTTAAGTAGGATTAATTAATGTGGCGTTATTTAGATTTAAGATAATGTCGTTTAAATTTTTCGTTGTTTTTCAAAAAAAAAACTAAGAGTTTTTTCACACAAACTGGCAATGCTCTCGGTTCAAGCATTCAGAAGATTAGCCTGGATAGTCAGACCGACAAAAACTTTAATAATGGTTATTCATGTCTTAATGGCATGCAAATACAGCTGCAATATAATGCAGTTATTTCGATATTACTGACAGATACTTCAATTTTATTTATTTGTAGATTACTATTTCTAGAGGAAGTAAATAATAAATTAACAACCTAATACGTTACATTACATTACTTTTGTAATGTTTATCATATATACTGTACCAATTATCATCATTTAATTATAACCTATGTTCGGCACTTAAACTATGTCATTCTTTCCTTCATTATTTTATATTTTGCGTTTGTATGGTAACATCGAAAGGTTCGGCTTGACCTGGAAGGGCCATGCTCGCACAGAATACAAGTGTGCACAGCAGCATAATGTTGTGTGTTTCGATTTTGCTCGTGTAAAGATAACCGTGAAACCTTGCACCGGTAAAGGTAAAGCTTTCTATCTTAGTCCCTCACTGACTCAACCTTTTGATTTTTTTTGAAAGCATTTTGTTTTCAATCGAAGATAGAAATACGTGCCTATAAGCTGCAACATCCTCTTACAATCAGGTGGACTGTACGCTCTATTTATTTATTTATTTAAACTTTATTGAACCTTACACATAAAGTAAAGGAACAAAGCGTGACTTAATGCTAAAAGCATTCTCTGCCAGTCAACCTTAAGGCAGTGATATAACTACAAAGGCGGTTATAATAAATATATATACACATATACATATACATATTATACACATATACATATACATACATATACACACATACATACATACAATGCTATACATATATCAATATATATAAGTATATAAATTTATATTGTAAGAAAATATAATATAATACAATACATAAAGATGAAATATACTAATGATGACGAAACATTAGTAGTTGTAAAGCAATTTTAAAAATGATCTCGAATGTTTTTTAAAATGTTTGTTTGCAGGTAGGTTGTCTTAATTTTTCAGGCAGGTCATTCCATAGGCGCGCAGCTTGACAGCAAACGATGAAGATATGAAACCTCGAACGGTGAAGTGGTATAAAGAAAGCAAGAGTTCCGATTAACGAAGCTGTCTGTCATGAGTGTCTCTGCAGAAACTGAAACTTATGTTTCAGATAATTGGGTAGTGGTTATCGAATAAAATAGAAAAACTGTGTTAAGTATCCTAATGTGTCTTTGCTGACGAATTCAGTTTAGCCAAGCTGAGTACGAAATGAGGATACATGATCAAACTTGCGAAGACGAAAATAAAACGGATACAGTTATTGACGAGACGATCCAGCTTATCAAGGAAAACCTCATTGAAATCAGGGAAACATACATCAGCATAGTCAATAATAGGCAAAATAAGAGATTGCACCAGAGTTATCTTAACCTTGACTGGAAGAAAGTTTCTGAGGCGGTTCAAAGCACTGAGCTTAGCAAAACAGAATCACTGATATTCTGAATTTGGTGACCAACTTTGTTGTGTCAGTAGACACCCAAATTTTAACGCTGTCAGAATACGGTATGATAGAATTATCAAACGTGACAGGTGGAACGCAATGGACGTCAAGCTTACACAGTTGTTGAGCACTACAATTATTATAGCTTGGCATTTATTGGGGTTCATACCAATACCAAACTTACAAGACCAACTGTGGAGATTTGTTAAATCCATTTAGTCTGGCAATAGCGACACACAAAGACTTGACGTCTGCTTGAACATATATTTGGAGGTCATCAGCGTAAAGATGGTAAGAGCAGCTAAGTTGAAAAGAGAGAAAGTTAATAAAAACGGAAAACAGAAGTGGAGATAATATTCCACCTTGTGGCACGCCAGTAGAGAGTTGACACCAGTCAGATATGTCACGACCATTAATGACAGCTTGTTGACGGCCACAAAGGTAGAAGAAAACCAGTCTCACAGCAGTAGACGAAAATTTTAGATTTTGAAGCATGTAAGCAAGGAGAATATCATGGTCAACCATGTTAAACGCATTTGTAAAATCAATCAATACAAGTACTGTGACCTTTCTATTCTCCATGCCCTCCTGAATGTCCTCTGTGACTTTGAGAAGTGCAGGTCGTTGTGTCCAGGCCGAAAGCCAGATTGAAACTGAGATAGCAAGTTATTTCTACAATAAAAGCAGACAATTGTTGGTGAACTATAGATTCAAGAAGTTTTGATAGAAAGGGTAAGATAGAAATAGGTCTATAGTTGTTGAGTTGAGTGGGGTTTGAAATTTTGGAAAGAGGGATAATATGTTTTACGCCAAGAAGCAGGAAAGACCCCAGACAACAGAGAAGAATTGATTATGTGAGTTATGACTGAGAGAAAAATTTCGAGAACAGAAGAAATCATAGGCGACTTACATTATCACAGCCCACTGCTTTGGATTTAATAGATACAAAAGTTTTACGAACTTGTCGACAGAGACAAACGAGAATGAAAATGGTTCATGTTGAGATGTGGCCAGAGAAGTAATTTCAGAAATTGTAGTGGACTTAATGAAAGAAGATAATGTAGAACCAGCTGAAAAAGAAATTAAGGTTTATTCATCATTAAGAGGAAAAGAAATGTTATGACTTATTTCAGAGTGCTTACCAATACCAAGAGATTTGAGGAACTTCCATACATCGGCCGAAGAAGAGTTAGAAATATTTTCATGGAAATAACGCTCGCTGCCCTTACCATGGTGACAGCGATTACGAGCCACTTTATACGAACGCCAGTTGTCATCACACCTGTCACGCTTGAATTTTCTAAAAGCCCTGTCACGTCGAGTCATTGCCATGCGAACTCCTCGTAATCCACGGAGCTGGAGGTCGCTTAACTCTAATAGTTTGCACCGGTGCATGGACATCAAACAGTTTCAGAGTTAAATCAGTGAAAATTGAAACTTTATCGTCCACTGAAGACGCACCATACACCGAAGAAAATCTATGGATGACGTATCATTTTAAATTAGCAGGGTCCATTCTGGCAAAATTTCGTATGAAGATGGTGTCCGGTTTAGACTTAGGCGGTTTTAGTTTATATGCAAGGTAAAGTAAATCATGGCGCGAAAATCCGGAAGCAGACAACTGACCATAGTTAACTACTAGTTGGGAGAGGAGGTTATGATTAAATCAAGCCACGTGTCTGGAGAATCAGGATTGTGGTGTGTAGGAGAGCAAGGAAGAATGGATAGGTTAACTGAGGACAAGATATTAAGAGCTTAGTCTTGAGTAGATGTTTTGAGAAGGTCAGTATTAAAGTCGCCCATGATAGTGTGATGTGGGTAGTCCGCACTGAGAGATTCCATGACAGTTTCTAAGCTAGAGAAATATTCTACAGAAAGGGGACAGTAAACGACACCCAGAACGAGCCTGGAATGTCCCACCTGAATTTCCAGGAATAAATATTCGGCAGGGCAGAATATTGTGATGGTGATGAAGCAATGACCGAAAAAGAAAGGTTAGAACGAAGGTAAATGACGCCACCCCACCCTTGCCAATTCTGTCATTCCTGATTAAGACAAACCCGTAAGCTGTAGGAGAAAGTTGAAAGTGAAGGCTTAAGCCAACTTTCCGAAATAAGAATGGCCTGCACAGTTGAAGAAGAAGAGGAGAAAGTCTCTAAGATCAGCATAATGTGAGGGAATGCTCTGTGCATTAATATGACAGACGTTGAACGAAGAGTTAAAGTTAACAAAAGAGTTATCTAGCAAATTACGCAGAGTTTCAGGTTCATCAAAAGAATCTAAGCTTGCAGAAGAATCGCAAGCAGAATAGAATGAGTCATCATCAGACAACATACCATAATATAAATTAGAACAGCATAAAATATGTACCTATTTAAGAATACTATATTACAATGTATAAGATGTATAATAAAATTAAAATATATATAAATACAAAATACTAAGGAATAAATGCAAGAAAAAATAATAACATGAGCACAAAAAATTATCAATCCTCTCACAACCTAGCAGAAAACATATTATCAAGCTCAACAAAATGTACATCTATATATAAATTAATTTATGTTTTCGTGCTTTATGCACTGTCATACCGTTCATCAGATTGATCTAAAACTTTGTCAACTTATTGCATACACTTAAGGTTATAGGCATAGTACTATACTTAACTTACAATAGGTGGCTCGTATCATACCATCAAATTTATTTGAAAGACCTAATTAAACAATATAACTCTTCCAAATTTAAAACGATATTTCAACAATTATTTTTCAGGCAGCAACGCGCCAGTTATCAGCTAAAGTATATTATAATAACAACAGTTTATCAACAAAAGTTACACAATTTAAAATATACATTATTTAAATTTATATAAGACAATAATTTGCAGTTTTTATTATATACATATCACTCATAATTAAAAATAGCAATCCTAAATAATAATACTACTAAGAACAACTAAACGAACATTGCCTTAAGATGAAAAAAATATAAAATTGAGGGAAAGAAATGGACTGGCCAAAAGCTATGAGTCCAGGGCAAGACAACAATAAGGTAAGACTAAAAAAATCAGATTACAAATATCTTGCGGTATGGCTATGGGTTATGTTAAATTGTAAACATTTACTTACTCTAGCACATTATAAACAATAAAAACTAAACCAATACTAGACCTACAACAAAACACAAATTCATAATAAGTGCAAAAGACATGGAAAAAAAACAATGTATAATCTTTGAAGTATATAAACAGAAAACAACACCATTTTATTATAACCAGTGTAAAGCAACAAATATTACTTATCACTTCTTAACACGGGCATATCTCTTCGATCTCAAATGTTGCTCTGAGGAAGCCGTGGCCACAAGGGGAGTTGGTTGACAGTTCAGGCTTTTCTCAGCACAGGCAGGTTGCTTATTCGTAGTATCAGCAAAAATAGAAAGATCCTCCTCACGATAAATACGATGACGCGTACTGTCCTGTGCTTAATAAAATATTACCATCTGTGGTCCAGCAGTTATCACCTTACCTCTATAAAATAGTAATATTGCAAGACAAAGGCATCCTCACATTAATGAAAGCGTGCTTCAAAACTAGAGAAGAGTCCGCCTGCGTACTTCAGTACTTCAAATGTCCTGAAACTATTTTGAATTTCTTGCATGGTTCTTCACGAATTTTTCATTTACCGCCGAGCACGTTGTGGTAAATGAAAACTTTTAACTACAATCCGCAATTTAAATAACGGAGGCGGGATTCGAAATCGGTTTACTCGTCTAATTCATTTTCAAATTCAAGACTTAAGTACAACAAGAGAAATTCTCTGCTAAGCTATTTATCATGCTCTTTCATTGAGAGAGATTCTTTTGAAAATGTTTCAATGAACTATTAGTCCGTATTGTTGAAGGCGAAGTAATAAACCAGAATATTATAATAGATATCGAACTTGAAGCATTATTACAGATTCAAAGAAAACTATTGTTACGAATAGAAGCGATACTTTGAAGCTGTACTTTAATTAGGAAGAGATTGATTTTCGTAAACAAGGAAATGCCACAAAGCACTTTTTTTGTGTTTATTCCTTGGGGGAGGCCTATGTTCAGAGTGGACTTGTATAGGGCTGTAATGATGATGATGATGAAACAAGGAAATAATTACTCTGTATTCTTTGAATACGTTAATATTTCTAAATGTTCAAAATTTAGTTATGTCAGCTTATTTTTACTTCCGAGAGCCTTAGCCTCTGAGCTGTAGTAGCTAAGTGGCTAAGCGCTTGCAGTAAGTTTCACAATACGCGAGCAACCCGGGTCCGATCCCCGCCGGCACCAATAAATTGTTAATTGCAATTTTAAGTGCTGATTTATCACGTATTCGTCAGTAAAGGAAAACATCGTGAGGATACGTGCATGTCTGAGAAATAAGAAAAAAGTGTATTTCGAAGACATATAAAGACATATAAAGTTCGCTTCACGCATTAGGGGCAGCGCGGCGGACATTTTCTTGCCCTAATACCCTCTCAGAAATGACAGGAGGCCTGTGCCTATCAGTGGGACGTTTATAGGCTGTAACTCTCTAATTCCTGTGTATGTGCATATATTTAAACTACAGGTACAAAAGTATTTAGTCACCAACTCAAGGTATTTCTAGAGTGTCGTAAGAAGGACAGCAAAACAGCAGCATCTTCCAGATAAAAAATTACAATAAAAAATGCGATTGACAACCAATCTGCCAAACGTTGCAACTTTGGCATATAACTCTACTATGACGCAATTTATGGGACCTACAGTATGTTAAGTAAAAGCTTCTTTTTCTCAAAATACCTCTTTTAAAATATGATGTACAGGGCATGCCCCTCCTCTGGCTGCAAACCTTGCTCCGGATTTCAATCCCAAGGTTAATTCAAAATCGGATAGGTTAGAGTAACTTGTCTATGATGCGAGACGTACTGTTTAAATAATTTAAATAATAGAGCTTTTTGTGTTTTCTGATTACTCCTAATTATCTATATCCCCGCCTAATTATAGACTTGATGCCAAAAGGAATGCCCACCTTCATAGACACTCCGGCCATGGGTATTTCACACACACACATATAAAGGCATATGGAAATGATAATATGCAATTAAAAGAATGGATAGGTTAAGGAATTGGTTTAAAAAAAACGTCCGGATTTTTAAGATATATAAAGGTTTTTATTTTCACAAATACAATTTTTAACAATAATTTAACTGTAATACATATATACATAATCATGTTTTGATACGATATGTAAGGTATTTTATAGTCTTATACATCATTTGTATCATACACGATCAGTACATCATCCAGGAATCGAGCAGCAGGTAAAAGTCAGATACCGTGACCAACCCAAATACCATATTACCACCATAACATGGGCATAGCATCCTACCGTTCTACGGCCGACAATACAATTGCAACAACACTTTTTAATTGCGCTTCTACCAGAATCATTGCCACTAATTATAATATATATAAAACATACTTTACGATTAATGTGTCGACTTGCGATTTACATGACAGGGGCCTAGCCACGGAATATAAAAAACAGAAATAGGAAAACCCATCATTTGTAGCGGAACCGCTGTCGCCAAACTCACATACGCAAGAAAGAAATGTGAACCGACAATTGTGTAACATTTCAATAATATTCGCGTGATTAGCTATTAAAAAATAAAAGAGAAAGGCATTATGTTACTCACCATTCATTTGAGTACGAACCATAAGTCCTTAAAAATAGAGATCATATTACTATTCATCAACGAAGTTTCTATAATTAATGAGCGAATTTAGCTTCTTAACGCTAGATGTTGCAAACATATATTCACACTATTATAGACAATGCAAATAGATATAACGTTGACATTGCCCTACCCCAACCTGCTACGTGAATGATGTTAGTGAGTGGTTACTCTCCCTGAACGTGATCTGGCTTATATCGATATTCAGTATATAATTATTATCATTGAATTGAATTGACTGAAGAAACTGAATTGAAAAAAAAATATGATAAAATGAGTAAAATAGCAAAATTTATTAGAAATTGCCTTGATGTACTGCGTATATCCCGTAATTCATATAGCCGGTATATAATTAATTGTCTTTAATGGAAATTTATTGACAGTTAGCAAAATTATCATTTATGAAATGGAAACAAGGAAAACGATAAAAAACAATAATTTTGCAATTGTTTATTGTCTTTGAAATAACTCATATTTGTTAAAATTATCGTTTTCACACTTTAATATAAAATTTTAGAACGATAATGAATTCGGATACTAATGTAGATCATGATATTAGGATCACTTTTATTTCAACTTCTTTCCAAAAGTCATGAGTACTACCTACTAAACTACTTACTTACTACTCGTACTTCTCTGGCTTATAACCCTAACAAATGTTCCTACCCTATAATTTCGTATATTTCATATACATCCAGTATTGCAAATTTTCATTAATATGTTAGTGAATGAACAGCACTGTGATAAAATTTTTCAAAAACTTTAATATCGGCGTAGTCACAACACTATCGCAGCTATTTTTATTCAAAATGTGTTTACAGATGAACCTTAGTTTAACGAAATAAAGATGAATATTACTTGTAATAAAGGCAATTTGAAATTTTGTCCATGTTTAGTCAAGTTTTATCCAAAAAGGAAAAATTACACGTGCCTTTGGTACGAAACACCTCCATTCAAAATATTTTTCTTTTTACTTTCGTTTTTACACTCCAATATTGCACAAAACGGCATATTTTCGCATATATCACTTAAGCAGCGATCCGTCAGCTCGCAACAATTTGAGCCTGCGACTGACAGTCAATTATGCTCTACTGTCACTAATTGTGACACGCCTGCCCCGCCCACTTTGTGCTTCCTCGTTTTTTATATTCCGTGGGCCTAGCTGTCAGATGCGATATTGTCACTTAACAGACATAAAATCGATAAATCGATATCAATTTTTTATTCGATTTATAATTTCATAAAAAAGAATAATCTTTGAGGCGCTTTAAGTTCTGCACGCCTTTTAAAATATGTTTTCTTTTATTTATTTAAATTCTATTTTAAATGTATTTTTAAAGGACAGATAAGAATAACAGTTAAATTGTGCAGTAGCGTTTTTGTTATGCTCTAAAGAATTCATGGTAAATCAACCAGCAATTCGCTTGTTTAATTATCATAACATCATAATAATTATCGAAAATATAATATTAACATTATAATAATGATACCATAAAAAATGACGATCGAAAAACAGAGAATCGATTTTTTTAACGAGATTTGTTTTAGGGGACACATTTTTTTTTTATCCACAAACTTATGAATTACGGATTTACCTAATTTCATTTTCATCTTTTCGGTACTTTTTTTGTACAAAAATGTTGCAATCTATTGGATAAATGAATACCGCGATTAATAACCATAAAAAAGATGTATTTTTTTACAAATGCAAATTGTTGGCCGTTTCGTGGCCAAAAAAGGGAATTTCCATTTAAAGATTCTAAGTCACCTAGAAGTGGTCTAAGTTTTTGATAAATGAGCCAGTGAGTGATAAATTGACACTTTTAATACCTTTATAACTCAACAACTATACATACATCGATACCTCCCACGTAAGTTGTTGTATCCCCAAAACTGCAATTTTACAATAGAGCATTTTAAAGATTCAAATTGGACTAAAACTGCATTTATTATTCTATCTTTGTGAAATTTGATATGTGAATGTATGTAATTTATAATATTCTTGACTATACTGAAAGATAATTTTAAAAAATATGTATTTTTTATGAGATATCGTTCATACAACTTTTAACCGCGGAGTAAAGGCTGCGTCAGTAGTTGTATCTCATACTTACAACATTATACCGCGGAATTTAGATTTCATCACTTTTTGTATATGATAGTTACAACAATATTCACTGAAAAATGTAGGTCTCATTCCACTGTATGTGGCAATAACTATATACATCGGTTAAAATTTAAGTGTGTGAACAAATACAAGGTTCAGAAATAAAAAAAAAGAAATATTGTCAAGTGTAAATTTCTTAAATTTCTTAATAGGAACGACTTTTAGATATTTTTAGGAACGTTTTTATGAACATTGCAATAAAAGTACTTAAATTCATATATTTGCATTAAGATCATAGATAACATTTTGAAAAACTAAAAAAAGAACAATTAATTATACTTACAAAAACAGATAATGTCTTTGATTACTATGTAATCAAAACAAAATCGTAAACAAAACAATCATAGTAAGGTTATTTAGATTTTAGAAACATAAAAAGGCTTTTGTATATACTTCAATTTTTGTCTAAAAAATCAAAGCATAGCTCACTCTCTACGATATTTTAGTAATTTAACAAATTCCTCTTAAGAACTAATTAAAATATAATCATAAAAATCAACACTATGGAACATAAAATATAAAATATTACTTACACTTTATAATTTCTATGAGATCAAATTAAAATCAAGATAATTAGAAATCAGGTAAGTATTTATGATTATAGTCATTGTAACTATCCTTGGTTTCGAAGTTTAAAATAAAAACAATTTTTAAAATTATTATCAAAATATTAAACAATTGAGTTAATTTCAATTAAGTAAACCTAAAATTAAAGTTTTGGTTTTAATGTAGCCTTAAATCAGTAAAAACTAATATTGTTTTTATGAGAATCAATAATAAAACAAAGATGCATAATTAAAAGAAATTTAAACCATTTAAAAAAGAAAACAACTAGAATTACTCTGAATTAGGAAATTCAACATCATTATGAGAGCCTGTAACAAAAAATAGACTCGAAAATGTCGTGATATGTAACTGGAATAATTCCACTGTGACAGAGACTCGTTAAATCATCATAATAGAGAGGGCATAGCTCAGTCATACTATTTCCTTGGCATCTTCGGGTATTGGCATTAATGGTAATCATCATAGCATTACTATTTGCCAAATCGTACCGATAGTCAATTTTAAAAGGATCTCCTGCACATACCCGCACATCTTTTATTTTGTTCCATTTAACTACGTCTCCTCTTATATTTTTGACCAATTACGCCCGTTCAAAATTTCTTTATAATTAAGAAAATAGGTATGTTTCATTTCTATGACGTTATATAGTTTTGTCATCCTGTTTCGGTTAAACCATTCCAAAGGGGTATAAGTAAGTTTATTTTTAGATGAACGTTCTATTAAAGCGTGAACGCTGTCACCCTCTGCTTGGGTACGTCCTTTTTCGAGAAAGGTATGTTTTATAGTAATGTTAATTTTATGCGCAATGTACACATAAAACGCAAACACAATGCGATTGCGGTTTTGACCGGCACAATTATCAGACCAGAATCTAAATTCTTTTGCGCCCCGTTCATGCATTTTTTGTATAAAATGGGAAAGACAGCTACAGCTTCAGCTCAGCTAAATTTTCTTTCTTTCTTCTTCACTTAATTTATTAAAATACTTCTTGCGCCAGCGACATGGTGGGCCCATTTTTTTACTTGCTTCTATTTTATCTTTTCTCGATATATATTCTTTTCCCAAATTATGTAAACACTTTCTCTTATTATCTACCCATTCATTAAAATGTCTTTTTCTAACATTCCCTTTACCTTTCCTTGATTGTAGACGGCGACCGCTTGTGCTGAGACTATTATTTGAAATATCCGACAGTGGACTATTATTCATTGTTGTATACGTCGAGCAGCTAGAAAGACATGCTGGTGAGGGTTGAGGTGAAATATCGAACGCTGATAAATTTTCCTTTTGCATATAATTTGGACAGAAATCGTTATCACAGTCATAGTCCAAGTGATTGATACTAGAATTAGGGGAAGGAGCCATATTAATGCCAATAAAATAATACAAAAGCATACCTGTGATATTTTGGATGTTTGAATTATGAAAACCGTTTAGGTACACGAGCAGGAGCATCCGCCTTCGTATATTCAGGTACATCCGACCTTAGTAATATTGTCTAGTCAACGGTATCGAGTAGAATCAGCCAGCGTCTATGTAAATTACTGAGATTGAATTACAGTCTATTTTCCATTTTCCACCAAAAAATGGTCCATCTCCCCGTCATGACAATTGGATTGGAATTATTAAATACGTAAATCCGATTGTGATTCGACTCTTCGAGGAATTGATACTGAACCTTATTGTGGCATACTTAGGTTGATGTCGACTATTTTTATACTGTTAGTTGCCGACTTGTAAATATTACTTAATATTGAAGTATTTTCCGCATCGCATACAGCTGTTTACAAGATCGATTATTAAACATATGTTTATTACTGTATTATGAACATTCATATTAATCGCATCGACTTTTAGACAGCTATCGCATTTAAATTACTTATTATCATTTGGCTCCGTGAATATTTAAATCGGTTCGATTTAATTTACCTAGTGGGTAGGAATCACCGCCGCGCCGCCGCACCGCGCCGACATCCGTTGTGCAGTTTATCTAAGCACCGTATCGCACCTTTTTCTAAGTTTGGTACATACACGTATGCAGCGCATTACATATATTAAAACTGATTTAAATTTCTAGTGGAGTTATTTAAATACTTATTAACTAATCTGCTCATTTATATTTCTTCAATCACGCGTAAATATTATTTTACATTTAATTCGTAACCATAAAGATACTTTTACTCATCTTGGTGTAGTATAATCGTGTTCTAATAAATATATTTACAGTGACGGATAAGGTGCAGGAAAAGATAGATGCCATATGCAAATTAAAATGTTAGAAGCTAAGGGTCAATTGTATTTCTCACAAATAAATAAGATCTTTCAACTATCATCGAAAACAGACGAAAAATCACGGCATAATTTCTTATCATATCTCAAGCTCGCGCCGTCGATCAATTACGTAAAGAATTTGTAACTTTGGTTGATGATATAAATTTATTAAATTTGGAAGTAGATCCATCAGCGTTTGACGATTTATATTATTTTATTAAGGATATTTTGAATGGTATGGAGAGACCAAACCCACAATCGAGAGTCGTCACACATGCTATTACTCAGGAACATACTATTAAGATTCCTCGTATTGAATTGCCTATTTTCGATGGTAAATTACAGAACTTTCCGTATTTTTACAAAACGTTTAAACATGTTATACACGAAAATAAAACGTTAACGGATTCGGAACGTATTCATTATTTAATGAGCCACCTTTCCGGAAAGGCAAAAAAAACATATATGTGCTGGTATATTTCCGGCGGCAGATAATTACATAATTATTTGGCAAACGTTACTAGACAAATACAGGGACAACAGAGCTTTAGCTACGACATATTTAAATCAGTTATTTGCAGTAAAAAATATTAATGGTCCCTATGCAATAAATTTAAAAATATTGGTTGATAAATACGCGGCCACGATCGCAGCACTCAAACAACTTAATATTGATAATTTAAGTGACTTTATCTTTGTTTAAATGGGCCTAAAACTCGTAGATTCCGATACTGCGAAGTGTTTCGAAACAACGGTTTGTAGTCAAACGGGCATGCCTAAATACGACGACTTTGTCAAGTTCTTACGAAAACAGGTAAAAATTTTGTATCGAACTAGCACTTCATCACAGACTCGTGGCAGTTTCATGGCACCGCAGCTCAACTCTGGCAGTCGCCCATCTAGCTCACGGGCTTTAACCGTGGCGTCACGCGTCTTAGTTTTCACGCAGCAGACCCAAGTTCGTACTAGGCCATGTAAGCTTTGCAACAACACGGCGCATACGCATCTCTATGCGTGTAAACCCTTTGCTAACCTTTCGGCTGCCGATAAATTTAAATTCGTTAAAGACAATCGTTGCTGCGTTAATTGTTTGAGTAACCAACATACATCCTTTTATTGCAACTCAAACACTTCTTGCCGCAAGTGTAACGCCAGGTATCACACGTTGCTTCATTTTAGAAATGAACCATTTCCAGCGCAGTCGTGCACCGCCACTGTAACCGTGAACGAGTAACATGATACTAGTGAAATACTGAACTCACTGGAACTGGAAGAAAAGCCTTCCTCCGATCAAGTGCTTGACGGTTATTTGGTTGGAGAAGGAAATCCAGAAGTATCGTATTGTTCGTTGTCTTCTACAAAGTGTGATTCATCATCAACGACGCAAGTTTTCGCAACCGCAAAGGTTTATGCCACCGGTCGCAATGATCGCGATGTAATAGTTAGTTGTTTACTGGATCCTGTTTCCCAGAAACATTATATAACAACAAAATGTTGTTCAAAACTACAGCTAAAGGTCGAATCTAATTCACCTGTAACGGTGAAAGGAATAGGTGGCTCATCACAGATGGTCAAGGGGGCGGCAAATGTTTTTTTTTCGATCTCGCTTCAATAATACTAAATTTAATATTCAGGCTCTAGTGTTAATCGAATCACTAGTAATTTACCAACGTGTAATGTCGATACTAGATTCCTCGAAAATCTGCGTAGTATTCCCATGGCGGACGATAGCTGGGATAGGTATGCCAGGAGAAATAGATTTATTAATAGGTGTAAGTCTTTTTGCGGAAATGCTACGACTCGGTAAAATTATCGGGGAACCCGGGTTCTCCGGACGCGCTTGAGACCGTTTTAGGATACATCGTTCTAGGAGATGCTCCAGCGGTTATCCAGGTTCAAGCCCCAACCATCGTAGCGTTTCAGCTATTTCAACATTTAAGGTCGAGACTCTAGCTAAGAAAATGTGGAAACTCGACGAAATAGATCCTAAGCATATCTTTAGTGCTGATGATAAAATATGCGAAGAAATTTATAGCAAGACTGTCACGCGTGCTGCTTCCGGACGCTACGAAGTAGCTTTACCTTTCAATTTCAAATTCGAAAAAAGATTCTTGGTAATTCCTTTGAAGTTGCTAGGCGCAGATTTTTACATTTAGAGCGTAGGTTTACTGCTCAGCCCGCTCTAAGAGAGGCGTACGACAGTGTAATGAAGGATTATATAGATCAAGGTTATTTGTCTCCTGTTAATACAGCCGATAAAGATCCTCTACACTTTTACATGTCACACCACGCTGTTCTTAGGGATGATAACTATCAACACGGATCCGGCCTGTCCTGGATGCAAGTGCTAAATCTAGTAGCGGATTTTCCTTAAATGATCTTTTATATGCCGGTCCCAATCTTCAACGCGACCTTTTTACAATCCTACTGAATATGAGACTATTACCTGTTGCCATCACAGCCGACGTAAGACAAATATATCTCAGGATAGGCGTCCGTAAGCAGGATCGACGTTTTCAGCCTATCTTATATCGCTTCAGTCGGGATGACGATTTAGGAGGTGGTTCAGATATTCAAAGTCCAATTAAATCATTTGAATTCAATAGAGTAGCTTTTGGAATAAATTGTAGCCTATTTTTAGCTCTTCGCACTGTCTCACAACTAGTACAGGATGAGAGTCACCGTTTGCCTATAGGTAAAGAAATCGTGCAGAGAGATCTTTACATGGACGATATAGCTAACTCACTGATGAACTCCGATCGAGCGATTTCTGCCTTTCAAGAGTTAATCGGGCTATTTAAGGCTGGGGGCTTCCACCTAGTAAATTGGAGTACCAATAGCACAAGCGTACTTGAACATATTCCTGAAGATTATTGCCTTTCGCAAAATGTTGAATTTCATAAGGACGATACTTTGAAAATATTAGGTCTTTACTGGCGTCCTCGTGATGATGAGTTCGCCTTCGAGGTGATTTCAGATGATCGCCCTTGCACTAAGACAAACATTTTGTCCTCTGTCGTACGTTTGTTTGATGTTTTGGACCTGGTAGCACCTGTAATCTTGTATTCCAAGCTTTTAATCAAAGGGCTTTGGATTGCTAAAATTGACTGGGACGCTGAACCCCCACAACGAATTACACGATTGTGGAATGAATTCCAACGGGAACTTCCTCTGCTTGCCCAGATGAAATTTCCTCGGCACCTTGGAGTGGTTCATGGCTGTTTGGTAACAATTCTGGGTTTCGCTGACGAAAAGGCTTATGATGCTGCAGTTTATATTCGATTAGACGTCAAACAAAATCCGACAACTGTCATTTTGTCTTGCGCAAAGTCAAAGGTTGCGCCCTTGAAAGTTGTTTCATTAGCACGTCTGGAATTATGTGCAGCCTTGTTGTCACATCAAGGGTAATGAAATCCCGTGCGATTGTTTGTCCCGTGGATTAACTACACATTATGAATCACACCCTGTGGCTAGGGCCTCATGAGCCAATTTACCTAAAGTTGAATGGCCAATAAAAACATTTGTGCTAAAGGAATCTTCCGACACGCCGGAGCGGTCTAATTCCTAGTAATAATAAAACCAATCGAGAACCTTTTCTTTATATGCTAGCACGTAATTACTCTTCGTGGCAACGGTTTTAACGTCGCGAACTACATGTACAAGTTTATAAACAAGCTGCCCTGGGACATGAGTCTAGTCTATGAAGTTAAGTCAGATTTGGAATTTACGGAATTAGAAATTATCAAGGTAATACAGTCAATACATTTTAGTGATGACCTTCAACGTCTGTAGAAAGGGGGATACCGTTCGCCATCTATTAAAATTTTTAATACATTTATTTACATAACATAATATATAATATTTTATTATAAACATTATTAAAAATTATAAAAAAAAACTAAAGCTAGTAATTTAATTATCAAACAGTCCTATTCCCCGTGGTATCGTGCAAACGCTGGCTGCGTTTCCCGCTGAATGGCTGCTCTCTTTGAGCGAGAAAAGAGCCAGCCCTCTTATCACTAACAGCAACGACCAGCCGCGGATGGAGTTTTAGGAACTTCACCGCACGTGGACCCCACTGACCGATAGTCTCTACAGCTAATGGCACAAATATGTAGTCATCTCTCAGAGACTCATGTTTGCGCCACTTACTCAGTTCAGCTACCTCTGATGCCGCCCGGCTCTAAACGAGGTGCCCTGAGATGAGACGCCAAAGTGTCTACGCAAGTAGCATCCCACTAGGGCTTTACCTCTCCCCCAAGGACCAATGTCATACGTCGGGTCTCTTGCCATCGTCTCTAAATATTCCACAAGGCTCATAAACCGAGGAACATTTATAGAGACAAGAGCCCTTCATGGAGATCGTTTAAAGAACCGTGCCGTGAAAACCTACCACCACTATTCTTACATGAAAGTCCGTGGAGCCCAAACTTGTCGATGCTGCTACCACAGGGCACTGATGGGGTTGACAAATCGCCGCTCTAGTCGGATTCCTACGGCGATGCAAGCTTTCCCCATCAATTAATGTGCCAAGATTATTTGATGGTAAAGCGTAACCAGTGACTAGATTCCTTAGTCGAAACAGCTAGAAGGCGTGCCTTATCTTGGTCACTATGAAATTATGAAACAAATATTTCTGCAACTTCTGTACCAACGGAATATCCCACTGTTTTTGTTAGTTAACTTCCAGTGGAACATTTTCGCCGGGACAGAGCGCTCGCCATCTCTGCCCTGCCGCCGTAGCAAAGCATAGGTCTACTTTATTATTTAAAATTATGTTACATAAATCACTGACACTATGCACGGAAGCAAGTAAAGCGGGAATTAATTTTTAATTTTTTTAATATTTTAATTAAAAAATTAAACCCATTTCTTAAGGTTGGCGTATCACGAGTAGGTGGCCGTTTGGCAAACTCAGAGGAGAGTTTTGATTTTAAACATCCTATTCTTCTTCCTTGTAAGGATCATGTGGTATACTTGCTCATACGCTCATACCACTGCAAATATTTACATACAGGACCAGGGTTGCTGTCTTCTGTACTCCGTGCTAAATACTGGATACTATTTAGCACATGTATTTAAGCCTCAACCTGGGTTTCCTATGATGACAGACCTCCCTGAACGTCGAGTGAGAGTGGTTTACAAAACCTTCGTCCATACTGGATGCGATTATGCCGGCCCAGTCCTAGTAACACCATATCGTGGTAAAGGTATAAAAATTCGTAAGGCTTACATCTGCCTGTTTACATGCCTTACTACACTAGCGTTGCACATTGAGCTCGCAAGCGATCGCAGCACAGCTTGCTTCTTGGCAGCCATGAAACGATTCTTAGCTAGACGAGGATCGGTTCAATGTTTTTATACCGATAACGGAACCAATTTCATTGGTGCCCGGTCTTATCTTCGCGATTTGTACGCTTTTCTAAAGAATGAATATAAACCAGTGTGAGAAAAGCAGTTAGTAGAAAGTCGTATCCAATGGAAACTGATTCCTCTTAATGCTCCACACTTCGGTGGTTGCTGGGAAAGCAACATAAAGTGCATAAAAACCTTTTTATAAAGGATCATCGGCCAACAAATTCTAACCTTTGAGGAGCTTGAAACAGTTTTAAGCCTGATTGAATCCCTATTAAATTCACGGCCACTTACAGTGCTCAGCTCTGATCCTTCAGATCCAGCAGCTTTCACGGCAGCTCATTTCTTCCAGCCCCTGACATTGATGATTCGATTCCGCATCTTCTAACTCGATATGAACTCTTAGACGAGTTGGTACAGTCATTCTGTATGCGATGGCGGAGAGAATATCTTCATAGCCTACAAGCCCGCCAAAAGTGGAACTCACCATCCTTCCCAGTTAAGGAAGGAACGGTTGTTGTAGTAATACAGGATAACGTCACGCCCTTACATTGGCCTATAGGCATTTAACAAACTTTTAAAGGTAAGGATGACATTATACGTGTAGCAATGGTAAGGAATAAGCACGGTACTTACCAAAAACCAGTGGTTAAATTGTGTCCATTGCCAACTCAGTAAAATTCGCAAATTATTTAGGTAAAGGGTAGATTAGCTTCTAGACAATAAGTCATAGATAAGATAATGAGATTAAGTATACATAAGTAGTTAACAAACATTCTTTTCGAAATCCGTGTCGCTGGGGTCCCCGAAAAAGTACACGAGAGCAGAAGCATCCACCTTCGTATATTCAGGTACGTCCGACCTTAGTAATATTAAAATATATACATAATATTTATATATATATAATATTTAAATTACTTAGATTGAATTACAGTTCATTTTCCATTTTCCACCACCTCTACTTATTATTACAGAACGTTTCATTGTTATTTATTTGAATTACTGCTACTTACGTAAGTTAATTTTTAGAGAACTTAAACGCTTCCTACATAAGCGCGACCGGTTGAGAGTCCGGCATGGTTTGTTGTATGTGACCAATATGAGACGCAACCGTGTGATTCTTCCCACCCCGCATCCCGCAACGGTCTATACAATATTTTAGTTCGTTCTCTTTCGAAAGTTACAACAATTTACGTCTAGCAAATCCTTGAAAAAATGTTGTTTACGATATTTTTTTACTTTGAATGCATTAAATAATGCAAATTAGGATAGTTTTCAGTGAAAACGCCAAACGACATTTTTGTGGTATACAACAACTTACGTGGGATGTATCGACATAAATACTGTTACGAGCTTGGGGTTCGAGACAATTAAAACTGCCGAGTGAATTACCAAAATTGACACTTTAATTACAGAACACTAATTACAACTAAAACCACACTAATAACAAAATACAATTTTACTACAGATCGCTTAAGTTCGTAGTTGTATCCTTCGAAGTCCTCGCTTGTATCGCCAATTCAATACTGCCTCGGTCGTGGTCTATACCGGCCTTATATAGCGCCTCGATACTTTCCAGAACCTTCTACTGTGGAAACATCTAGAATGTTCAGTACATATCGGTCCCGAAATTTCTAGAAGGATCTTGACTCTCCTAGTTCTTCTACTCGATACCAGAGGGCGCTAGTGGTAACTAGTGTTGCCATGTATAAACCATTAATAGAAGCGCGCAACACTGCCTCTCCTAAGACATGCTCGTCCTGAGCATTATTGGCCCCATAATAACGCGCCAGTCGATCCATGGACGATCTTAGAGTACCTCTTGCACCTTTCTGTATCCGGTAGGTTACGTCATTGATCCTTGTCACAATCCGGTGCGGTCCGTCCCATTTAGCTTGAAGCTTAGAAGATTTCCTTTGCTGCGAACTGGATTGTGTAACCACACTAGTGAACCTTCGTCAAACCCTTTGTTGTTCATTTTGCGGTCATACCGTGTTTTCATCTTCTCAGACGTTTGTTGGCCTGACTGTCTGACGTGCTCATAAATGTCATTCATTTTGTCCCGCTAGTCATTTGCATAATCGGTTTATACTGCGTGGGGCATCAGGTGGTATTCCGGTGATCAGGTCTGCAGGCAGCCGTAATTCTCTCCCAAAATTTGCTAAATCTGGTGTCACTGATGTACTTTCGTGAACAGCGCTTCGATATGACAACAAAACGGTTGTATGTGCCTGTCCAGTCTCGTTGCCGTTTTCCACAACTTTGCTAGGTACCTCTCCATTTCTGATTAAATCGTTCTACCATTCCATCAGATCAGATTGTGGGTGGTAAGTTGTTCTTATTTTATAGTACCCATAACTCGCAAGTTTCCTGGAATATTTGAGACTCAAAATTCCTACCTTGATCGCTGTGAATCTCTAAAGGTACTCCAAAACGACAGAAGACTTCATGAACTAGTTTATCTGCAACTGTTGAAGCTTCTTGATTTGGAATGGCGAAGACTTCTGGCCACTTAGTGAAGTAATCCATCACAACCATGAAATACTTGTTACCACTTTCACTTTCCGGAAACGGCCCCGCAACGTCAAGGGCTATCCTCTCCCATGGTGCACCAACATTGTACAATTTCAATGCACCTTACTACGAGTTTGAGGTCCCTACAGCCGCACAACTTGTACATTTGCGACACCAGTCCTCGACATCGTCACGACAGTGGACCCAGTAAAACCGTTCTCGGATCTTCCGTAGAGTTCGTTTAACTCCCAGATGGCCTCCTGAACAACCATTATGGTACAGCTGTAGAACATCCGGTACTTTAGCTTTGGGGACAACCATTTGCAAATGACAACTGTCTTCCCGAACATTTTCCATTTTCGGCACAGGACTCCATCCTGAATCAGCAAGCTGTCCCATTGGGCCCAATAGCTTTTCGTGGTCGAACTCATCGCTGAGACGTCCTCCACTCGGGCTTAGGGCGCTGGCCTTCATCCATTCCAGAATCGGCTTGATGTCCGGATCTTCCTGCTGTGCATGTTGTAGGCTGTCCTTCCACTCATTGCTGAGTTGGTCTGTCCTGAGCATCCTCACAGACACCACTTCCTTACCCTCTTGCCTAGTACAATGCTTGCAATCTTCAGGACAAGGTCTTCTTGACAATGCATCTGCGTTGCCATGAGATTTCCCGCTGTGCTGGGCGGTGCTGATAGCCGCACTGCCCCTCGAGATAGTTCACCTTCCTTTCTGCAGTTCGATTAGGGCAGCTGGATCGAAGATGGCCCCTTTCCCCACAGCCGTAGCACCTAGGGCTGTATCCTTTATTGCGGTCGCGAACTGTAGCTGCTGCAACCTCCCTGACGCGATGGGAACGATGATCCTGCCGCACGGCTTCCACCTCCAGTGCATGGGCCAACGCGTCCTTAAGCGTCTCGTGGTGCCCGAGCCTCACAGCAGCTCTGACAGCACCAGGTTCCCTACAATGCGCACATGTACAGTCTGGTATGCTTTTCGAACCAGCTTCTCCACCTCAGGGCCCACTGCTGCAGGTTTTCGTTGCTGTGTTGCACGCGATCTTTGAGCTGCGCACGAAAGACGTGTTCCAGGTGAACGTCACCATATCTCGCTTCCAATGCCTCAAGGCTGCTCGTAAGTCACTTCCTGAGAGCTTTCAGAACAGTTAAGGCCTGGTCACACAGGCTTAGGGTAAGAGCATTCATGGCATGACTTTTATTCCAGCCGTTCGCCTTCATGACAGCCTCGAACTGGATTTTGTAGGCCGACCAGGAAGAAGTCCCGTCGAACGGCGGCACTTTGAATCCGCGTAGCGTAGGTTTTGTAGCTTCCACGGGAGCTGTAACTCCATCCCCAAGTTTGAGGTCGTCCAGCGTTTTCTTCACGTCAGCCATCACGTTGTCAACCCGATTGTTCACTCGGTCGATTCGGGTTTCAGCTTCAGACAGGCGGTTGTCATGTTGATCAACCCTATCCTTCACCTCCTTATCTCTTTCCCGAAGATAGCGCGAAGGTCCTTCATGGAGCATCTGCTCCTCCTGTCGGCGGGCCTGCTCCTGCAGCATCATCATCAGAGCACCTAAGTCAGGTGCTGCAAGTGCAGGAGCTGCTGACGGGCCGACCTCCGTGGTCGGCAGCTGGCCCTCTGACGCTTGCGACGTTGTACCACCAAATCGTCTCTGGTCCGTATCTTGTTGGCGTTGACTTCGGGTACGGATACCCTCCGTGTCATCTTTAGGTAAAATCGGCATGATTAAATCCCACTTCTGACACCAATTGTTACGAGCTTGGGGTTCGAGACAATTAAAAACTGCCGAGTGAATTACCAAAATTGACACTTTAATTACAGAACACTAATTACAACTAAAAACCACACTAATAACAAAATACAATTGTACTACAGATCACTTTAATTCGCAGTTGTATCGCTTCGAAGTCTTCGCTTGTATCGCCAATTCAATACTCCCTCGGTCGCGGTCTATACCGGCTATCACTCTGTTCTACTCAATTCTGTCCTGCGCGGATAGCTAGTCTCCGTTGAGTTTGACCGCCGTGACCTAAATTCGGTCTAGAGGACATTACAAGGACTGTATGAACCACTTACCAATTTGTAAGCTTTTCGTTTGTTTTTTCTTACACTTTACTTCTGACCGTAGCAAACCTCCCAATGTACAACACAAAGCGTACTCCTATGGGACCTGCATACGCACTCGTCACTCCATCTAATTAAGGGCCACTCACCCTAATATTATTAAATATACAATTTTTTTTAGTTAACTTAATATGGTTTATAATCCCCTATAAGCGATTGCCGTCGGGTAGTCTATCTAATCCTTTATACCCTTTACAAAGTTTTAATACGCAATTTGCATTCTAGACTGCTGTCCCACGATTTGCCTTTACGAAGACTATCTAGACTTCATAAGACACTAACCGTAAGCTTTTTAGAGTTAGTTTGGGTTATAATATGCCTCCTTTGCAATGTATCATAATGTCCTACAGACCGAATTTCGGTCACAGTGGCAAGTAGCAATGGAGAATAGGCATTTGCGCAGGACAGGATTTAAATGCATGAGTTGAGTATAGTTTACGCAAGCAGAGATGCACTTTTTATTCGCACACTCTCATAGTCTGGTTAGACGGTAATCCGAAACGACCGGAGAGAGTTCAGGCGCAGGCTGGGCCTAAACTGCCACTGAAAATTTCTAGACACAAAATCCCAACGACTGATTTTTACCGACCTGGTAATCAAACTCGAAGCCACATGATCAGCAATCACTCTTACAATCACTTGACTAACCAGAATGTTCCACGAAAGGGCGGTTCGACTGGGGTAAGACCACGCTCGCAAAGCATACCGGCTAGCGAGTGACAAGAACTGGAGACCCTTAATAGCTAATATTTGTGCCTCAAATCCGCACGTTACAGTTAGTTACAGACCTCAAATAGCTAATAAACACAGGTAACTCTATATTTTTTTCTCTTAAGAGAATATTACCTTTTAAGTAATTGAAAAATTAACACATAAAGTGATATTGAATTATCCTAAGAAATTATTGATTTCAGTTTTATACTAGATTTACTATAGTAAAATTAAATTATACTATGCGTGACTTTGCTGTAATCAAACAATTTTTTATAAAGTAACGCTAGATTTTAATTATGTCAAAGTTAATTATTGAGTTACTTATCTAAGCTGAAGTTAGCCCAGATTAGTACGTAAGCCAGTTTAAGAAGTTTACTTTATCTTAATTATTAAAACGACAAGTAATACCCACTTTTGTATTTAATTTTAACAAGATTTGTCCATGAAAAGTTTTGCCTGTTATCTGCAACCTCGAAATGTTATTTCTTTTTTATCATTCGTTTTATAACTCATAAATTGCGCAAACCAAGTATCAATAAAACTGTTCCTTTGTCATTCACTCCTTGTCATAACTGAACAATTAATTATTCATAAACATTTGGGTTGTGGTTTTTGGACTTTCAGTTAATTTTGAATATGTAATATTGTTTTTGAACCACGACTTTAATTTGGAAATGTTGTAGATATTTTCTGCAATGTGAAGATAAGCATATTTTTTTTAAATCCAAACAAGGCATAGGCAATTAAAAGTCGGTTGAAGGCGTCGTGCGTTTTGTGGAAGAACGAAGCCGATGCTGCATAGATGTTTCGATCTCTGTACATTTGCAACGTCTGGAGTCTAATACGTCAATGACTTTAAATCCTACGGACTCCATGTTCAGCTAAACACAAAGAGACATTCCTCGCTCCCGATTTCTGGCCCTCTGGGGAAGTGTGTCGCCGATACAGGCACGTACCAAAGATGAAAGTTTCTTAAATAGTGTTTATTTTTTTATGTGGTTAAGGTATATAATGTTATGAACCAATGTTCCCTTGATGCTTGAAATAAAGATATTGTATTGTACTCGTATGTATAAGTTGTACTGTCTGATATGTGAATCTGCAATGCGATTATGTGACTATACTACTGGTGAAATCACTTCGAATCTGCGTTATATTTGTTTTTTTTTGAAGTTAAACTTCTTTATCGACGTATGGGAGAAAAAATCGTCACACTTTTTAGTTACGCTCGACCGTCGCGCGCCAATGATGTGCCGATTCGATTATTTATCTAAACGATTAAACGATCATGCGAACTAAGGCTCTCGATTATGAATCGATTTTAATCGACTTTGTTCGATTATTATTTCGAACTAAAATAGTTGAAAATTGTCTTATCTACAGATTATAAAAATTAAACAATAATAACACATTTATAACACTTATTTATTAAAACCCAATCTTATTTAAATTTAACATCAAACAGTTTTCAATTTCAATCAGTGTCAAAAATTATGTAAAATAGATGCTTTGGCAGCATGCGATTACTTTTAAATAAAACTAGTTTTACGGATTTTATCGCGTATATTAACTTATTTTATATTCCCGACGTTTCAGTACTTTACAGCACCCATGGTCACGGGGGGACTAGGTATTTGACGTCCCAATGTCATAGTTAACCACGGTTACCTCCAGATTAAAATTATTAATTTTGTTCCGATCTACGCAGTATGAACTTACAGTATCTTGAAGTCTTGCAGTTGTATGCTTGGGTTGGGATTTAATTTTATTAATTATAGGATCCCAAGCAGATGGTAACATAACCATCTTCTCTATTGAAATTAGGATGTTTTTGATTTCAATAGCCTCATGAATCATCCTTGGAAGGAATCGGTGTTCTTTAGCGAGGATTGTGGTCTATCAAATCTAATGTAGTGACAGGGGCGATCCTGTACATGTTCACAGACTGCAGACTTCCCGGACGTCGATTCTTCACATCAGCTATGTGTTCTTTGATTCTTTTCTTATTTTGTTCTTTGATATGGATTTACGGGAGAAGTAGTGGGCTTTCTCCTCAAAGTCTTCCATGAATATATCGGCGACAATGGGAGATACAGGTGAGCCCATCGCCACTCCATCTACTTGCTAGAACTCCTCCTTCCACAATAGGTAGCCAGATGTAGGCATTGTCTAAGTAATGCTGCATATTCTATGGACATGTTGTTTTCCTCCAGCCTTCTAGTTACAATCGAGATGCAGTCTTCAACAGGTAAGCATGTGACAGAGACTGCACATCAAAAACTGACCATAGTTTCATTGTCTGCCAGATGTGGTCTTTAATCTCGCTGACAAAATGATAGGAATCCCTTGTGTGTGCTCTTGTATGTCCCTGAGCGGTGTAAGTATTTCGCTAAGTGTTGAGCCAATCTGTGTTGGTGAATCGATTTGGCTAACTATGGGACGCAGTGGAGCATTGGGCTTGTATTTTGGTAACCCATACAACTTCGGTGGTTTGGCACACGTAGGTATATCGATTTTACGTCCAGATTTAATTTTCGGAGTGTTTCTTTGTGAGATCACTAGTTAACCAAGCATACAACTGCAAGACTTCAAGATACTGTAAGTTCATACTGCGTAGATCGGAACAAAATTAATAATTTTTAATCTGGAGGTAACCGTAGTTAACTATGACATTGGGACGTCAAATACCTCAGTCCCCGTGACCATGGGTGCTGTAAAGTACTCGAAACGTCGAGAATATAAAATAAGTTAATATACGCGATAAAATCCGTAAAACTAGTTTTATTTAAATGTGTAGTATTCGCGTAAATATAGAAATCATTATGCGATTACTTCTTAAATTTGTCTACTTTTGACCTGCTTTGGAAAAAATTCCCTGAACGGAATGGGATACACTAATATTTTTAATTTAATTTGTACAGATGCGGCTTTGTATACGTCTGAAATCGTGTACGTCCCATGTACCTACTAGCTATTTGTATATGTCAGAGATCGTGTATGTCTCATGTACTTATGAACCTAACTATATAAAACCGTAAAACAATACCAAAAACATTATTCAGGATTTCCTTATAAGGCGTCACATAAATACGTTTCTTATTTTAGTAGTTTTCGTTTTTAGATAAAGACAGCAGCAAAATAAAATAATTTTATTAATAAAGTAATTATATTAAAATAATAATATAATAATATTAAAATAACTTCTTCTTCTTGAGTCCGTGAAGTTCCATCGCCTGGAATGCGGGTTGGTGATTGCAGTAGACATCTATCGCTATCGCTATCGCTGTTGTATCGACGGTCTGAGTACTTTAGGTTGATATAAGCTAGAACGTTATACTGTTTTCTGTCGAAACTCATGTAAACCTTCTGGCGTTTCACATGGTCGCCTTCTCCCATACCCATGGAACGACATAGAGCGACAGGTTCTCTGTCGCCTAAACGCTTAAAACTAAGTGATTATAATATTATACTCTTTGCCGCTTTAGTAAAATATCTCATGAAAAATAAATTCAATTAAGAATCTTATCAACTTCTTGATTTTTAAAATAACCATAAAGTATAAATTCGCGTGTGTAAACATTTCCATAATCATTAAGCACCTAAAATATTTTAATAGAGGATGGTTCCCTTTATCAGAGCTATCTAAGTCAAATTAAAGGAAAATGAAGGACTTATAGTTAAAAAAGAAAAATTTGTGGTAAATTCATCTATCACCTCGTTTATAAACAAAGTATTCAAATCATAGATTTATTAACTATTCAAATACTGTTTCGATAGGCTATGTAGTGGCGGTGTAAGAATACCCACTACTACAAACCAGGATTTTCTCTTGTTTCGTGGGGCAGTTCAAACAAAAGCTACAGTTGTTGTCACCTCTAAGGGCTGTAATTAACCTGTAATCATACTGGCTCTCCATAAGCTTCAAGCTCAGAAGGGCTAGTACCCAGTAAAGCCAGTTATAAAAAATCCATACGCTAGAACACCCACAGCAGTGCACGCCTGCAGTTCCATGAAAGAAGCCCAGTAAGTATTTGTTTGAAAAAAATTTATATAACGCGTGTAAATAGTAGCTCGGCTTGTAATATTAAAAGCAAGTTGTCTAAAATTAATAAAAAGAACTCACGAATAAATTCCTTCTTTGTTCTCTAAATCACAATTTGTTGGATAGCATCCCAATTTTTGGCATGGAATATATACCGCTGGGAAATTACTGCTGGGCTGTAAACGGCATCGAGCGGAATTTATGTCAGGTGATAAAACATCTCAATTGTGTATCAACACTTTTAAAGTATACTGACACAGTGTTAAGCTGTATCGTACACAGAGAATACAATAGACGGGAACGTAATCGCTATTCTGCCTTTCATTCACGCATCACAGTGCTGCCATTTTGGCAATGTTACCCACAAAATAGGAGATTTTTTGTGAATCGTACTCCAGTAATTCTAGGCCACTCTATTCACGTTATTAGAATAGGATAAATAAAGCAAATGAAACAAGTAGGTAATATTAATAATAAATATTAAAACATATTTATTTGTTAAGAAAGTCATAATAATTACACTTATAGGTATTGTAATTCCAATTTAATTATAATTGTTATAACATAACATAACATAAACACTAATGCCTGTCGCCCAGAGGGTAGGCAGAGACTTTGGACTTCCATTTGGCACGATCCTGACACACGTTTTCGCCTCCTCCACATCCATATATCTACGCATACACGTTCGTCGGTTAAAGGTACTCTTAATTTGGCCCATTTTCAATATATCGCCAATTTGGTCGATAAATTTTCGCCTAGGCCGTCCCTTCCCGACTCTGCCGTTCACCTCTACCACATAAATCTGCTTTGTCACTCTTTCCTCATTCATTCTTTCTACATGACCAAACCACCGAGCATTCCTTTCTTAATCCTGATCACAACATCATCTTGCAAACTACACTCTTCTCTTATTACACAATTGCACCTGTCATTCAGATTCAGCCTAACATAATCCAATGACCGCATTTCTACAACATTTATTCTACTCTCGTGCTTCTTCTGCCACCCAACTTTCTACCATACATTAAAGTAGGGACTAACACAGCATTGTGAATTGCCATACGTGCCTTTTGGACACATTCTGACTTTCCACAACAGAGTGTAGAGCCCCATTTACTTTATTTCCTGCGTTCACTCGTCGTTCTATATCCTTATCATATCTATCATTCCTGCTAAATACACATCCCAAATACACAAACTCATCTACTTGCTCGACCAATTCCCCTTCTATTCTTATTTCACATATCGTTTTACTTTCTTCTCTTTCAAAAACCATAACTTTCGTCTAACTTGCGTTCACTTTCATTCCATAACCATCATTTGCAACTCGGCTGCCGACGACGCGAGTATGACTTGATTTTCGGCGTACAAAGGCATTTGACGGTTAACTCACCCATTCTTAACCCGCATTCTTCAACTTTCAAATTTTCCAAACAACTGTCCATAAGTAGGTTGAACAGCCACGGGAAGCCACACAGCCCTGTTTGACCCTTATGGATGCCAAACCAGTCCGAGTAGGCCCTGTTGATCCTGACACAAGCACTGGAGTCCCAATACAGAGACTTCAATCCTGTACAGAGACTTCAAGCCTGTATCAACCCAGCGCTCAACCAAGTTCAGTGTTTGCCATAACACATCCCTGTCCACTCTGTCATAAGCCTTTTCCAAGTCACAGACACTTAAAAACCTTTTGGTTTTTGGCCACTCAATACCCTTTTACGTACGTTTGATCATACACCCCATCCCTTTCTAAATCCAGCTTGCACACCGCAATTTTTTCCATCAGTATCTTTCATAACTCTTTCAATTAGAACCTTAGCATACAGTTTTTACAATGCTAAGAAGGCTGATCTACAGTAGTTTTACATTCCTGCTGCGATCCTTTTCCTTTATATAGTGGGACTATCACAGCTTTGCAGTCTCCAGTACCCGCTTAAGTTCCCAACACAAGTTAAACAAGGTGTACAGCAGGTCTGCCACCACTCCTCTTCAGCCCTTAGCATTTCAGTGATACTCTATCATATCCAGCTGCCTACCTACTTTCATACTTTTCATTGCTTTCATTATTTCATCTATACTTATCTCTCTATCTCTTTCCTCTTCTTTCAGAATTTCCATTTCATTTAATTCAAACGTCTCATCACTCATAAATACGCTTTCAAAGAATTCCTTCCATCTCTTTAAACTCGACACTTCGTCATTCAGAATACAGCCATTCTGGTCTCGTATAGCATTCATTCTAGGCTGTTTTGAATGTCCCTGGCAGTTCTTACAGTTTCTAGAACATTTTAATATTTTCCTGGAAATATCCGATATTCTTCTATCATTCTTATTCGTTCTTTCTTGCTTTTTCCTTTCAACTACTTCTTTTACTCTCTTATTTAGATGTCTAAAGACTGCCTTTTTCTTTCAATATCATCATTTAAACCGCTAGAATAATTAGCCTTGGTTGCTAGTAAATTTAGTCATGCTGTCTTCTTTGCTTCTACTTCCATCCGTACCTCATCATCTCACCATTAAGTGTTATTTTTCCTTTCATTCGTTCTCTTACTTACCACTTTCGGTAGCTGCATCCACCAAACCTTTCTTGACATTATAGCACAGTCTCTCCAAGTCTAAATAATTCATACACAATTCATCCATACCACTTATATTTTCTCTCAGTCTACATTTGAACTTCGCACCTTCATCTTGTAACCTCTCTGTTCTTATACGCTGTAACGCAGTGGTAGACACAGATGTCCGATGCTGCCAACGTCTGAATAGACCATTAATTCGGTGTAAGACCAAGTGATCCGTCCTACGTTGGACCGCCGATAAACCCTTGTATCTAACACTGCGCTCCTCATTCTTTCATCCACAATTATGAAATCGATCATGCTTCTATCACCACCTCTTTCCCATGTATACATGTGAATCTTCTTATGATGAAAGAAATTTTCGTCACAAAATATTCTTTTCCACACATACGGTGAGAGCTTTCACCATTCTCATATATGCTTTCATCACCAAACGTTCCCAATATCCTGTCATAACCAAGCCTTTTCACGCCAACCCTTCCATTTAAATCTCCTAATATAACAATATTTTCATTACCCTTGCATTTCATGCACCATCCTTACCATCTCCAAAATTGCTCTCGGATATAAGTGGGCTTGGACATGTCTGGGGCGTAGACACCTAGAACAAACAACTTCTTTAAGCACCATTTCAATATCCATAACAGTCTCAGGCTTACACATTCATACTCTTTCACACAATGACCCATTCTTTCTGAAAGGACGATACCGACTCCTGGCATGCCGCTCGGTCTCGTCTATACCGGTTTCAGTACGCAGTATACATGCCATGTGTAGTGGCATCCTTACCCTTCCGTTTCGTCTCATTTACATAACATCTATTCCTCTATCATACATCATATCACATACTTCATCCATCTTATCATTCATTGCTCTACATACATTCAGCGTAGCCAGACGGGCTTTCGCAATCCACTTTCGCCCTCCGGGAACAGAACGTGACAGGTGGCGAACCTCGCCACCAGTTTTCCTCCCGGAGGTTCTTTGCACCTGCCCCCCATTAAAGGGCGCCAGAACTCAGGGCCATTTATTTTCTTTTGTGCCTCATGGTGCGAAAGTAGTTAGTGGTATTTTATGCCGTTACCACACGGCGAGGAGCCAGTCTGTTCCTTCGGCTTTGTCGCTTGTTTAGCACCACCAGGGACACGTGTAGGGTGGACCTAGGATTAGGTGGTCAAGCCTACGGACATGAGCGATTCATCCCCATTTATAATTATTATAATTGTCCTTGAAATAAAATTATTTAGGTTTCATGATGTATTCTTATTTCAAAATATCTTTAATGAGAAGCATTCTATGATTGTCAATATAAAGAAATCTTTATTGATGGGATCGATCAAGTTAAGTAGATTGCTATCTTTTTCGTTCACAAGTGTTTGTTTTCTGACGAAGAGCGTGCACTATTCTCAACCTCTTCTCCGATAGATTTTGCTGCTTTCTTAATCTATTGGTAAGACTTCTTCAGCGTACCAGTGCCTGAAACAGAGTTAAAATGTTTTAATCCATTAAACATATTAGCGGCCGTTATTGATCGCAAACAAAAGAGATTTTCAATTGTGTTAGCAAATACAAAATGTAAACAAAGGAAACCAATAGCTCTCAAAACTACGACAAATAATGCTGTGCGTAATGTCAGCTAATCAGTCAGTGAGTAGTTCTTTTACAGTAGCTTCTTTTACATACACAAGTTTAAAGCTAAAGATAACATACGCTAATGTTCAGTCTCTGGTTTTAGTGTTTAATCCCTTAGCCCACTTGTATGACAGTTAGGCTCCACCAGTTTTCGTAAGCGGCACAACACAATCTTTTAAAACTTAAAACCTACCATAAATGTGCTTGGTATTTCCATAACTACATCATCAATCTAATGCCATTTTTAGTAATTTTAACGTCTCCATGGAAAAATATTACATAATTTCAATATTATTTAGCATTCAATAAAAATATATGCATGTCATTACATAAAACTTTAACTTTTATATTCGATTATATAAATTTATTATATTATTAAAATTATATATTACGATAACTATAACTTTTATATTCATTCTTATCACTAGTACTAGTATTTAGGTAACAAGGCAATGAAAATTAAAGAGGCACCGTATTTGGTTGTTCCACTACTAACTCATCAGGCTCAGGTTGTGTTACATTTTCAATTTTCTTCTATGTATTCAGTGTAAAAGAAATTATGTCTTTTAAATTCTCTTTTATCCTATCATAGTCCATCATATTATACTTGCACACAATAGTTAACCATCTACTACATAAGAAAACACAGTTAGAAGATTTAAAATACGACCATATTTAAGCATACAAACCTTTATTGTATAAAGTGTTTGGACAGCATTACGAAACAATTCAGTTCTTTTCGGACTAATAAATTCCTTTCAAAGTGCCTGGAGCAAAGTCAGAGTATTTAGTAGGCTCCCAGTTCTTCTTACCGGTTGCTAAAACTGAATTTCAAAAACAAGCATTCCTTTCTTAATCCTGGTCACAACATCATCTTGCAAACCACACTCTTCTCTTATCACACAATTTCTCACTCTGTCATTTAGATTCAGCCTAACATACTTCTTAATGACCATTTCTACAAATTTATTCTACTCTCATTAGCTTCTTCTGCTACACCCAACTTTCACTACCATACATTAAAGTAAGGAATAACACAGCATTGTCAATTGTCATATGTGCCTTTTGGACACATTCTGACTTTCCACAATACAGTGTAGAGCCCATTTACTCTATTTCCTGCGTTCACTCGTCGTTCTATATCCTTATCATATCTACCATCCTGCTAAATACACACCCAAATACTCAAACTCATCTACTTGTTCCTGCAATTCCCCTTCTATTCTTATTTCACATATCGTTTTACATTCTTCTTTCAAAACCATAACTTTCGTCTTTACGTTCACTTTCATTCCCTTTCTTTTAATGACCTGTTCATTAATGTAACCATCATTGCAACTCGGCTACCGACAAGCAAGTATGACTTGATAATCGGCGTACAAAGGCATTTGACGGTTAACTCACCCATTCTTAACCCGCATTCTTCAACTTTAAAATTTTCCAAACATCTGTCCATAAATAGGTTGAACAGCCACGGGAGGCAACCCAGCCCTGTCTGACACTTTATGGATGCCAAACCAGTCCGGTAGCCCCGTTGATCCTGGCACAAGCACTGGGTCCTATACAGAGACTTCAATGCCTGTATCAACCAACGCTCAACCCATATGAGTTCAGTGTCTTTCCAGGTCCACGAACGCACAAAAACCTTTTGGTTTTGGCCAAAAGCTTCATACAATCATGCGCATGGAAAAACCTGATCCGTACATCCCATTCCCTTTCTAAATCCTTGGACATCCCAAATTTTCCATCAGTATCTTTCATAACTTTTCAATTAGCACCTTAGCATACAGTTTCCCACAATGCTAAGAAGCTGATACGATAGTTTTACAGTCCTGCTGCGATCCTTTTCCCTTATATATTGGGATTATTACGGCTTTGCACCAGTCTCAGTACCCTTAATTCCCAACACAAATTAAACAAGGTGTACAGGGTCTGCCACCACCCCTCTCAGCCCTTAGCATTTCGAGTGATACTCTATCATATCCGGCTGCCTTACCTGCTTTCATACTTTTCATTGTTTTTATTATTTCATCTATACTTATCTCTCTATCTCTTTCCTCTTATTTCATAATTTCTATTTCATTTAATTCAAACGTCTTATCACTCATAAACACGCTTCTAAGTATTACTTCCATCTCCTTAAACTCGAAACTTCGTCATTCAGAATACAGCCATTCTGGTCTCGTATAGCATTCATTCTAGGCTGTTTTGAATGTCCCCTGGCAGTTCTTACGATTTTCCAGAACATTTTAATATTTGCCTAGAATTTATCCGACATTCTTAATCAAGAAAGAACGGTTATATCACACTTATCCGTTCTTTCTTTTTCTTTTTCAACTACTTCTTCTACTCTCTTATTTAGATGTCTAAAGACTGCATTTTTTCTTTCAATATCATCATTCATACCGCTAGAATGACTAGCCTTGGTTGCTAGTAAATCTAGCCATGCTCTCTTCTTTGCTTCAACTTCCATCCGTACCTCATCATCCCACCATAAAGTTTTATTTTCCTTTCATTCGTTCTCTTAGTTACACCACATACTTCGGTAGCTGCATCAACAAACCTTTCTTGACATTATACACAGTCTCCAAGTCTAAATCATTCTACACAATTCATCCATACCACTTATTTCTCTCAGTCTACATTTGAACTTCTATTTCACACCTTCGTAACATCTCTGTTCTTATATGTTTGTAACGCAGTGAACACAATGTCCGATGCCGCCAACGTCTGAATAGACCATTAATTCGCATAAGACCAAGTAAAGATCCGTTCCTACGTTGGACCCCGGTAAACCCTTGTATCTACTGCGCGTCTCATTCTTTCATCCCATTATGAAATCTATCATGCTTCTATCACCATCTCTTCCCATGTATACATGAATCTTCTTACGAGTATGACAAAAGAAAGTGTTCGTCACAAAAATATTCTTTTCCACACATACGGTGAGGAGGCTTTCACCATTCTCATTTATGCTTTCATCAACAAACGTTACCAATATCCTTTCATAACCAAGCCTCTTCACGCCAACCCTTCCATTAAAATCTCCTAATATAACAATATTTTCATTACACTTGCATTTCATTTGCACCATCCTTACCATCTCCCAAAACTGCTCTCGGATATAAGTGGGCTTACACATGTCTGGGGCGTAGACCCCAACAACTTCTTTAAGTCCACTTTCACTCGTATCTATAGCTTTCTTGGGCTTACACATTCATACTCTTTCACACAATGACCCATTCTTTCTGAAAGGATGATACCGACTCCCTGGCATGCCCGCTCGGTCTCGTCTACACCAGACGCTGTACGCGGTATACATGCCATGTGTAGTGGCATCCTTTCCCTTCCGTTTCATCTCATTTACACATAGCACATCTATTCCTCTGTCATACATCATATCGCATACTTCATCCATCTTATCATTCATTGCTCCACATTTCAGTATAGCCAGCCAGGCTTCCACCAATCCACTTTTCGCTCCGGGAACAGAACGTGACAGGTGGCGAACCTCGTCGCCAGTTTTCCTCCCGGAAGTTCTTCGCACCCTGCCCCATTAAAGGTGCCGGGAACTCAGGGCCATTTCTTTTCTTTGTGCCTCATGGAGCAAAAAGTAGTGGTATTTTTTACGCCGCTACCACACGGCGAGGCCAAGTCTGTTTTTCCTTTGTCCTTGTTTGCACCACCGAGGGACATGTGGTGGGCCTGAGGATGGGTGGTCAGAGCCTACGGACACAGAGCTACTCATCCCCTCAAAATTTTTTTGGGATTTGAGAGCCTCATAATCAGCAGCTGGGTTTACCGACCACTTGACCAACTAGGCAGTCACTATGGCAAATATTCCACCTATAAATCTATTTATGGGGAAGGCCTATGTTTAGCAGTGGTCTTTTGATAGGCTATAATGACGAAATGAAAAAAAAAATTCGAAAATGAAAAAAATTGTCGAGAAACGTAAATATTTACTCAAAAGAGAAAAATGTGTATCTATTTCCTTACTAGGACAATAATCTGGTCACGTTATACAAAATCAAAGATATTGAGAAAATAATTCTTTTTATCGCTTTTATATGACCTTAGAAACTAGATATTGCGAAGAAGCATTGTCTGGAATATCCGTTGGTCTGGAGGACATCATTATTGTTATTTGCCATATTATTATATGACAAGCATACTGACAATAATTGCATCTATGATATTCCTATGATCGCCATACAATCATCCATCCATCCATTACAGCGTATCAAAATTCCACTGTTGTACTCGTATATAGGCCTCCCCATAGATTGCCTCATAAAGGGGATTCTACCATAGAGGGCATGCTTCGCAGGCGGGTCGGCAAAAGCAGATTTTTATTATTTTCGGTTGTTATCAGGAAGATGCTGCTGCCCATTTCCTGTTTTAGTTTCACTCTGTTACATCTTACAACACCCACGGTCCTACCTAATTTTAAATGAGTGATATTTTTCCTAAAAATTTTCAGATAAATTAAGTTGCCTTTATTAATTGAATAAATAGTCGAAAGAATATCATTATAATAATCTCATCTCTGATTTACAATGAAATGAAGTAAAAATGTGTGTAATTCTATTATTTATTTATAAATTTTAATTTTATTTTATTTTATTTCATTATATTATTTTTATATATATATTTCATTGACTTATTATTTAAAATTTATATTCACATTGATTTATTTATTATAAAATTTAATTCATTGATTTTTCATTTCAATCTGTGCTCGTTGCGGTCTCTATAAAAAAAAATCAATGAATTTCTCAATCTCCAATTTTTAAATAACCGTGGGTGTTGTAGATGTAACAGTGAAACTAAAACAGGAAATGGGGCAGCATCTTCCTGATAACAACCGAAAATAATAAAAATGCTTTTGCTACCCCCTGCAAGCATGCCTCTATGGTAGAATCCCTTTATGAGGCAATCTGGGAGGCCTATATACAGAGTACAACAGTGGAATTTTGATACGCTGTAATGGATGGATGGATGATTGTATAGCGATCATAAGATATCATAGATGCAATTATTGTCAGTATGCATATAATAATATGGCAAATAACAATAATGATGTCCTCCAGACCAACGGATATTCCAGACAATGCTTCTTCGCAATATCTAGTTTCTAAGGTCATATAAAGCGATAAAAATTCTTTTCTCAATATCTTTGATTTTGTATAACGTGACCAGATTATTGTCCTAGAAAGGAAACAGATACACATTTTTCTCTTTTGAGTAAATATTTACGTTTCTTGACAATTTTTTTCATTTTCTAATTTTTTTTTTCATTTCGTCATTATAGCCTATCAAAAGACCACTGCTAAACATAGGCCTTCCCCATAAATAGATTTATAGGTGGAATATTTGCCATAGTAACTGCCTAGTTGGTCAAGTGGTCGGTAAACCCAGCTGCTGATTATGAGGTTTCAGGTTCAAATCAAAGGGCCAAAAAATTGTAAGGACAATTAATTTTGATAGAGATAGTGGCTCGTGTCCGTAGGCTTCGACCACCTAATCCTAGGCCCACCCTACACATGTCTGGTGGTGCTAAACAAGCGACAAAGCCGAAAAAACAGACTTGGCTCCTCGCCGTGTGGTAGCGGCGTAAAAAATACCACCAACTACTTTTGCTCCATGAGGCACAAAAGAAAAGAAATGGCCCCGAGTTCCCAGCACCCACTAATGGGGCAGGGGTGAAGAACTTCAGGAGGAAAACCGGCGACGAGGTTCGCCACCCATCACGTTCTGTCTCCCGGAGGGCCGAAAAGTGGATTGCGGAAGCCCGTCTGGCTACACTGAATGTATGTGGAGCAATGAATGATAAGATGGATGAAGTATGCGATATGATGTATGACAGAGGAATAGATGTGCTATGTGTAAATGAGATGAAACGGAAGGGAAAGGATGCCACTACACATGGCATGTATACCGCGTACAGCGTCTGGTGTAGACGAGACCGAGCGGGCATGCCAGGGAGTCGGTATCATCCTTTCAGAAAGAATGGGTCATTGTGTGAAAGAGTATGAATGTGTAAGCCCAAGAAAGCTATAGATACGAGTGAAAGTGGACTTAAAGAAGTTGTTGGGGTCTACGCCCAGACATGTAAGCCCACTCCGAGAGCAGTTTTGGGAGATGGTAAGGATGGTGCAAATGAAATGCAAGTGTAATGAAAATATTGTTATATTAGGAGATTTTAATGGAAGGGTTGGCGTGAAGGGCTTGGTTATGAGGATATTGGTAACGTTTGTTGATGAAAGCATAAATGAGAATGGTGGCCCTCCTCATATGTGTGGAAAAGAATCTTTTGTGACGAACACTTTCTTTCGTCATACTCGTGAAAGATTCACATGTATACATGGGAAAGAGATGGTGATAGAAGCATGATAGATTTCATAATTGTGGATGAAAGAATGAGACGCGCAGTGGTAGATACGGGTTTACCAGGGTCCAACGTAGGAACGGATCTTTACTTGGTCTTATGCCGAATTAATGGTCTATTCAGACGTTGGCGGCATCGGACATCTGTGTCTGCGTTAAACAGAGATGTTGAATGAGGTGTGAGCAATTCAAATGTAGACAGAAGAAATGTGGTATGGATGGTGTGTATGAATGATTTAGACTTGGAGACTGTGTGGTAATGTGAAGGTTTGTTGGATGCAGCTACCAAGTATGTGAACTAAGAGAACGAGAAGAAAATAAAACTTTATTGGGATGATGGTACGGATGGAGATGAAGCAGAAGAGAGCATGGCTAGATTACTAGCAGCCAGGCTAATCATTCTAGCGGTATGAATGATGATTGAAAGAAAAATACAGTCTTTGACATCTAAATAAAGAGTAGAAGTAGTTGAAAGAAGAAGAACGGATAAGTATGATATATCCGTTCTTTCTTGATTAGAATGTCGGATAAATTCTAGGCAAATATTAAAATGTTCTGGAAAATCATGGAACTGCCAGTTCAAAACAACCTAGAATGAATGTATACAAGACCAGAATGGCTGTATTCTGAATGACGAAGTTTCGAGTTTGGAGATGGAAGTAATACTTAGAAGCGTGTTTATGGTGATAAGACGTTTGAATTAAAAATAGAAATTGCGAAATAAGAGGAAAGAGATAGAGATAAGTATAGATGAAATAACAATGAAAATAACAAAGCAGCAATAGATATATGAGTATCCTCGAAATAAGGGCTGGAGAGGTGGTGGCAGACCTGCTTACACTACTGTTAATTTGTGTTGAATTTAAGCAGCCGGAAGACTGGTGCAAAATAATCCCAATATATGGGAAAGGATCGCAGCAGGACTGTAAAACTATCGTGGTATCAGCCTTCTTAGCATTGTGGGAAAACATGCTAAGGTGCTAATGAAAGTTATGAAGATACTGATGGAAAAATTTGGGATGTCAAGCAGGATTTAGAAAGAATGGGATGTACGGATCAGGTTTTTCCATGCATGATTGCGGCGAAGTTTTGGCCCAAAACCAAGGTTTTGTGCGTTCGTGGACTTGGAAAAGACACTGAACTCATATGGGTTGAGCGTTGGGTTGATACAGGCATTGAAGTCTCTGTATAGGGACTCCAGTGCTTGTGTCCAGGATCAGCAGGGCCTACTCGGACTGGTTTGGCATCCATAAAGAGTGTCAGACAGGCTGGGTTGCCCTCCCGTGGCTGTTCAACTATTTATGGACAGATGTTTGGAAAATTTTAAAGTTGAAGAATGCGGGTTAAGAATGGGTGAGTTAACCGTCAAATGCCTTTTGTACGCCGATTATCAAGTCATACTTGCTTCGTCGGTAGCCGAGTTGCAAATGATGGTTACATTAATGAACAGGTCATTAAAAGAAAGGAATGAAAGTGAACGCAAATAAACGAAAGTTATGGTTTTGAAAGAAGAATGTAAAACGATATGTGAAATAAGAATAGAAGAATTGGTGGAACAAGTAGATGAGTTTAGTATTTGGGGTTGTGTGTTTAGAGATGAATATGATAAGGATATAGAACGACAGTGAACGCAGGAAATAAATAAATGGGGCTCTACACTGTATTGTGAAAGTCAGAATGTGTCAAAAAGGCACATATGACAATTGACAATGCTGTTATTCCTTACTAATGTATGTAGTGAAAGTTGGGTGTAGCAGAAGAACACGAGTAGAATAAATTCTTGAAATGCGGTCATTAAAATGGGCTGAATCTAAATGACAAAAGTGAGAAATTGTGTGATAAGAGGAAGGTTTTACAAGATGATGTTGTGACCAGGTTAATTTGGTCAAACCTCCTTCTCATGGGTGAAAATGTGCTGGCCTAAGGCTGATGAGTTAGTATTGGAACAACCAATACGGTGCCTCTTTAATTTTCATGTATTGCCTAAATACTAGTACTAGTGATAAGAATGAATATAAAAGTTATAGTTATCGTAATATATAATTCTAATAATATAATAAATTTATATAATCGAATATAAAAGTTAAAGTTTTATGTAATGACATACTGTTATATTTTTATTGAATGCTATGAAATTATATAATATTTTCCATGGAGACGTTAAAATTACTAAAAATGGGCATTAGATTGATGATGTTATGGAAATAAATAGCACATTTGCAGTAGGTTTAAGTTTTAAAGATTGTGTTGTGCCGCTTACGAAAACTGGTGGAGCCTAACTGTCATACAAGTGGGCTAAGGGATTAAACACTAAAACCAGAGACTGAACATTAGCGTATGTTATCTTTAACTTTAAACTTGTGTATGTAAAAGAAGCTGTAAAGACTACTCACTGACTGATTAGCTGACATTACGCATTATTTGTCGTAGTTTTTGAGAGCTATTGGTTTCCTTGTTTATTTTGTATTTTGCTAACACAATTGAAAATCTCTGTTTGCGATCAATAACGGCCGCTAATATGTTTAATGGATTAAAACATTTTAACTTTCTGTTTCAGGCACTGGGTACGCCAAGAAGTCTTACCAATAGATTAAAGAAGCAAAAATCTATCGGAGAAGAGGTTGAGAATAGTGCGCTCTTCGTCAGAAAACAAACACTTGTGAACGAAAAGATAGCAATCTATAACTTGTCAGTCCATCAATAAAGATTTCCTTATATTGACAATCATAGAATGCTTCTCATTAAAGATATTTTGAAATAAAATACATCATGAAACCTAAATAATTTTTATTTCAAGGACAATTATAATAATTATAAATGGGGATGAATCGCTCGCGTCCGTAGGCTTCGACCACCTAATCCTAGGTCCACCTACGTGTCCCCAGGTGGTGCTAAACAAGCGACAAAGCCGAAGGAACAGACTTGGCTCCTCGCCGTGTGGTAACGGCATAAAAAATACCAACTACTTTCGCACCATGAGGCACAAAAGAAAATAAATGGCCCTGAGTTCCCTTTAATGGGGCAGGGTGCAAAAGAACTCCGGGAGAAAACCGGTGGCGAGGTTCGCCACCCGTCACATTCTGTCTCCCGGAGGGCGAAAATGGATTGCGAAAGCCCGTCTGGCTACGCTGAATGTATGTGAGAGCAATGAATGATAAGATGGATGAAGTATGTGATATGATGTATGATAGAGGAATAGATGTATGTATGAATAAGACGAAACGGAAGGGTAAGGATGCCTACACATGGCATGTATACCGCGTACTGGTCTGGTATAGACGAGACCGAGCGGGCATGCCAGGAGTCAGTATCGTCCTTTCAGAAGAATGGGTCATTGTGTGAAAGGTATGAATGTGTAAGCCCGGACTGCTATGGATACGAATGAAAGTGGGCTTAAAAGTTGTTTGTTCTAGGTGTCTACGCCCCATGTCTAAGCCCTTATATCCGAGAGCAATTTTGGGAGATGGTAAGGATGGTGCTAATGAAATGCAAGGGTAATGAAAATATTGTTATATTAGGAGATTTAAATGGAAGGGTTGGCGTGAAAAGGCTTGGTTATGACAGGATATTGGGAACGTTTGGTGATGAAAGCATATATGAGAATGGTGAAATCCTCACCGTATGTGTGGAAAAGAATATTTTGTGACGAACACTTTCTTTCATCATGAAGATTCACATGTATACATGGGAAAGAGGTGAATAGAAGCATGATCGATTTCATAATTGTGGATGAAAGAATGAGAGCGCAGTGTTAGATACAAGGGTTTATCGGCGGTCCAACGTAGGGACGGATCATTACTTGGTCTTACACCGATTAATGGTCTATTCAGACGTTGGCAGCATCGGACATCTGTGTCTACCACTGTTACGTATAAGAACAGAGAGGTTACAAGATGAAGGTGCAAGTTCAAATGTAGACTGAGAGAAAATATAGTGGTATGGATGATTGTGTATGAATTATTTAGACTTGGAGACTGTGTGCTATAATGTCGAAAGGTTTGGTGGATGCAGCTACCGAAGTATGTGGTGTAAGTAAGAGAACGAATGAAAGGAAAAATAACACTTAATGGTGAGATGATGAGAGGTACGGATGGAAGTAGAAGCAAAGACAGCATGACTAAATTTACTAACAACCAAGGCTAATTATTCTAGCGGTTTAAAATGATATTGAAAGAAAAAAAGTCTTTAGACATCTAAATAAGAGAGTAAAAGAAGTAGTTGAAAGGAAAAAGCAAGAAGAACGAATAAGAATGATAGAAGAATATCGGATAATTTCAGGAAAATATTAAAATGTTCTAGAAACTCGTAAGAACTGCCAGGGACATTCAAAACAGCCTAGAATGAATGCTATACGAGACCAGAATGGCTGTATTCTGAATGACAAGTGTCGAGTTTAAAGATGGAAGGAATTCTTTGAAAGCGTATTTATGAGTGATGACGTTTGAATTAAATGAAATGGAAATTCGAAAGAAGAGGAAAGAGATAGAGAGATAAGTATAGATGAAATAATGAAAGCAATGAAAAGTATGAAAGTAGGTAAGGCAGCCGGATATGATGAAGTATCACTCGAAATGCTAAGGCTGAAGAGAGGTGGTGGCAGACCTGCTTACCTTGTTTCTTGTGTTGGGAACTTAAGCGGGTACCAGGAGACTGGTGCAAAGCTGTGATAGTCCCACTATATAAGAAAAGGATCGCAGCAGGAATGTAAAACTACCGTGGTATCAGCCTTCTTAGCATTGTGGGAAAACTATACTAAGGTTCTAATTGAAAGAGTTATGAAGATACTGATGGAAAAAATTGCAGTGTGCAAGCTGGATTTAGAAAGGGGATGGGGTGTACGGATCAAACGTACGTAAAGGGTGTACGGGTTTTGGCCAAAAAAAAGGTTTTTGTGCGTTCGTGGACTTGGAAGGCTTATGACAGAAGTGGACAGGGATGTGTTATGGCAAACACTGAACTCTTGGGTTGAGCGCTGGGTTGATACAGGCTTGAAGTCTCTGTACAGGATTGAAGTCTCTGTATTGGGACTCCAGTGCTTGTCCAGGATGGGGCCTACTCGGACTGGTTTGGCATCCATAAAGGGGTCAAACAGGGCTGTGTGGCTTCCCCGTGGCTGTTCAACCTACTTATGGACAGTTGTTTGGAAAATTTGAAAGATTGAAGAATGCGGGTTAAGAATGGGTGAGTTAACCGTCAAATGCCTTTGTACGCCGAAAATCAAGTCATACTCGCGTCGTCGGCAGCCGAGTTGCAAATGATGGTTATGGAATGAAAGTGAACGCAAGATTAGACAAAGTTATGGTTTTGAAAGAAGAATGTAAAACGATATGTGAAATAAGAATAGAAGGAATGGTCGAGCAAGTAGATGAGTTTGTGTATTTGGGATGTGTATTTACTTGGGAATGGATATGATAAGGATATAGAACGACGAGTGAACGCGAAATAAAGTAAATGGGGCTCTACACTCTGTTGTGGAAAGTCAGAATGTCCAAAAAGGCACGTATGGCAATTCACAATGCTGTGTTAGTCCTACTTTAATGTATGGTAGTGAAAGTTGGGTGTGGCAGAAGCACGAGAGAAATAAATGCTGTAGAAATGCGGTCATTAGGATTATGTTAGGGCTGAATCTGAATGACAGGTGCAAATGTGTAATAAGAGAAGTGTAGTTTGCAAGATGATGTTGTGATCAGGATTAAGAAAGAATGCTTCAGTGGTTTGGTCATGTAGAAAGAATGAATGAGGAAAGGTGACAAAGCAGATTTATGTGGTAGAGGTGAACGGCAGAGTCAGGAAGGACGGCCTGGGCGAAATTTATCGACCAAATGGCGATATATTGAAAATGGGCCAAATTAAGTACCCTTAACCGACGAACGTGTATGCGTAGATATATGGATGTGGAGGCGAAAACGGTGTGTCAGGATCGTGCCAAATGGAAGTCAAAGTCTCTGCTACCCCTCTGGGCGACAGGCATTAGTGTTTATGTTATGTTATGTTATAACAATTATAATTAAATTGGAATTACCAATACCTATAAGTGTAATTATTATGACTTTCTTAACAAATAAATATGTTTTAATATTTATTATTAATATTACCTACTTGTTTCATTTGCTTTATTTATCCTATTCTAATAACGTGTGAATAGAGTGGCCAAATTACTGGAGTACGATTCACAAAAAATCTCCTATTTTGGGGTAACATTGCCAAAATGGCAGCACTGTGATGCGTGAATGAAGGCAGAATAGCGATTACGCGTTCCGCCGTCTATTGTATTCTCTGTGCGATACAGCTTAACACTGTAAGTCAGTATACTTTAAAAGTGTTGATACACAATTGAGATGTTTATCACCTGACATAAATTCCGCTCGATGCCGTTTACAGCCCAGCAGTAATTTCCAGTATATATCCATGCCAAAAATTGGGATGCTATCAACAAATTGTGATTTAGAGAACAAAGAAGAATTTATTCGTGAGTTCTTTTTATTAATTTTAGACAACTTGCTTTTAATATTACAAGCCGAGCTACTATTTACACGCGTTATATAAACATTTTTCTTCAAAACAAATACTTACTGGGCTTCTTTCCTTGGAACTGCAGTGCGTGCACTGCTGTGTTGCGTTCTAAAGCAATATGGATTTTTATAACTGGCTTTACTGGTACTAGCCCTTCTGAGCTTGAAGCTTATGGAGGCCAGTATGATTACAGGTTAATTACAGCCCTTAGGTGACAACAACTGTAGCTTTCTTTGTTTGAACTGCCCCACGAAACAAGAGAAATCCTGGTTTGTAGTAGTGGGTATTCTTACGCCACTACATAGCCTATCGAAACAGTATTTGAATAGTTAATAAATCTATGTTTGAATACTTTGTTTATAAACGAGGTGATAGATGAATTTACCACAAATTTTTCTTTTATTCTTAACTATAAGTCCTTCATTTTCCCTTTAATTTGACTTAGATAGCTCTGATAAAGGAACCATCCTCTATTAAAATATTTTGGGTGCTTAATGATTATGGAAATGTTTACACAATTTATACTTTATGGTTATTTAAAAAAATCAAGAAGTTGATAAGATTCTTAATTGAATTTATTTTCATGAGATATTTTACTAAGCATGGCAAAGTATAATATTATAATCACTTAGTTTTAAGCGTTTAGGCGGCGACAGAGAACTGTCGCTCTATGTCGTTCCATGGGTATGGGAGAGGCGACCATGTGAAACGCCAGAAGGTTTACATGAGTTTCGACAGAAAACAGTATAACGTTCTGGCTTATCAACCTAAAGTACTCAGACCGTCGATACAACAGCGATAGCGATAGCGATAGATGTCTGCACCAATCACCAACCCGCATTCCAGGCGATGGAACTTTCACGGACTCAAGAAGAAGAAGTTATTTTAATATTATTATATTATTATTTTATAATATAATTACTTTATTAATAAAATTATTTTATTTTGCTGCTGTCTTTATCTAAAAACGAAAACTACTAAAATAAAAATATTTATGTGACGCCTTATAGAAATCCGAATAATGTTTTGGTATTGTTTTACGGTTTTATATAGTTAGGTTCATAAGTACATAGGACGTACACGATCTCAGACATATACAAATAGCTAGTACATGGAACGTACACGATTTCAGACGTATACAAACCCGCATCTGTACAAATTACATTAAAATATTAGTATATCCATTCCGTTCAGATTTTTTTGCAGGTCAAAAGTAGACAAATTTAAATAATCGCATAATTTCTTATATTTACATGAACACTACACATTTAAATAAAACTAGTTTTACGGTTTTATCGCGTATATTAACTTATTTTATATTTCCGACGTTTCAGTACTTTACAGCACCCATGGTCACGGGGGACTGAGGTATTGACGTCCCAATGTCATAGTTAACAGTTACCTCCAGATTAAAATTATTAATTTTTGTTCCGATCTACGCAGTATGAACTTACAGTATCTTGAAGTCTTGCAGTTGTATGCTTGGTTAACTAGTGATCTCATAAAGAAACACTCCGAAAATTAAATCTGGACGTAAAATCGATAAGCTACGTGTGCCAAACCACCGAAGTTGTATGGGTTACCAAAATACACCCAATGTGCTCCACTGCGTCCCATAGTTAGCCAAATCGATTCACCAACTTACAGATTGGCTCAACATAAAAATACTTACACGCTCAGGGGACATACAAGAAACACACAAAGTTCCTATCATTTTGTCAGCGAGATTAAAGACCTACATCTGAACAATGAAACTATGGTCAGTTTTTGATGTGCAGTCTCTGTTCACATGCTTACCTGTTGAAGACTGCATCTCGATTGTAACTAGAAGGCTGGAGAAAACAACATGTCCATAGAATATGCAGCATTACTTAGACAATGCCTTACATCTGGCTACCTATTGTGGAAGGAGGAGTTCTACAAGCAAGTAGATGGAGTGGCGATGGGCTCACCTGTATCTCCATTGTCATTGATATATTCATGGAGACTTTGAGGAGAAAGCCCTACTTACCTCCCGTAAATCCATATCAAAGAACAAATAAGAAAAAATCAAAGAACACATAGCTGATGTGAAGAATCGACGCTCCGAAGTCTGCAGTCTGTGAACATGTACAGGATCCTTCCGTCACTGTTAGATTTGATAGACCACAAATCCTCGCTAAAGAACACCGATTCCTTCCAAGGATGATTCGCGAGGGAAATCAAAAAACATCCTAATTTCAATAGAAAGATGGTTGGGTGCTACCATCTGCTTGGGATCCTATAATTAATAAAATTAAATCCCAACCCAAGCATACAACTGCAAGACTTCAAGATACTGTAAGTTCCTGCGTAGATCGGAACAAAAATTAATAATTTTTAATCTGGAGGTAACCGTGGTTAACTATGACATTGGGACGTCAAATACCTCAGTCCCCGTGACCATGGGTGCTGTAAAGTACTCGAAACGTCAGGAATATAAAATAAGTTAATATACGCGATAAAATCCGTAAAACTAGTTTTATTTAAAGTAATCGCATGCTGCCAAAGCATCTATTTTACATAATTTTTGACACTGATTGGAAATTGAAAACTGTTTGATGTTAAATTTAAATAAGATTGGGTTTTTTAATAAATAAGTGTTATAAATGTGTTATTATTGTTTAATTTTTATAATCTGTAGATAAGACAATTTTCAACTATTTTAGTTCGAAATAATAATCGAACAAAGTCGATTAAAATCGATTCATAATCAAGGCCTTAGTTCGCATGATCGTTTAATCGTTTAGATAAATAATCGAATCGGCACATCATTGGCGCGCGACGGTCGAGCGTAACTAAAAAGTGTGACGATTTTTCTCCATACGTCGATAAAGTTTAAAAAAAAAAACAAATATAACGCAGATTCGAGTGATTTCCACCAGTAGTATAGTCACATAATCGCATTGCAGATTCACATATTAGACAGTACAACTTATACAATCTCTTTATTTCAAGCATCAAGGAAAATTGGTTCATAGCATTATATACCTTAACCACATATAAAAACATAAACACTTTTAGAAAACTTTCATCTTTGGTACGTGCCTGTATCGGCGACACACTTCCCCAGACGAGGAGCGAGAATGTCTCTTTGTGTTTAGCTGAATGTGAGTCCGTAGGTTGAAGTTCATTGACTTATTAGACTCCAGACGTTGCAAATGTACAGAGATCGAAACCTCTATGCAGCATGGGCTTCGTTCTTCCACCAAACCCACGACGTCTTCAACCGACTTTTAATTGCCTATGCCTTGTTTGGATTTTAAAAAAATATGCTTATCTCCACATTGCAGAAAATACCTACAACATTTCCAAATTAAAGTCGTGGTTCAAAAACAATATGACATATTCAAAATCAACTGAAAGATCGAAAACCACAACCCAAATGTTTATGAATAATTAATTGGTCAGTTATGACAAGGAGTGAATGACAAAGGAACAGTTTTTACTAATACTTGGTTTAACGTGCATTTACGAGTTATAAAACGAATGATAAAAAGAAATAACATTTCGAGTGCAGAATAACAGCAAAACTTTTCATGGACAAATCTTGTTAAAATTAAATACAAAAGTGGGTATTACTTGTCGTTTTAATAATTAAGATAAAGTAAACTTCTTAAACTGACACGTACTAATCTGGGCTAACTTCAGCAGATAAGTAACTCAATAATTAACTTTACATAATTATTAAAATTTAGCGTTACTTTATAAAAATTGTTTGATTACAGCAAAGTCACGCATAGTATAATTTAATTTTACTATAGTAAATCTAGTATAAAACTGAAATCAATAATTTCTTAGGATAATTCAATATCACTTTATGTGTTAATTTTCAATTACTTAAAAGTAATATTCTCTTAAGAGAAAAAATATAGAGTTACCTGTGTTTATTAGCTATTTGAGGTCTGTAACTAACCAACATGCGGATTTTAGGCACAAATATTAGCTATATTAGGGTCTCAGTTCTTGTCACTCGCTAGCCAGCTATGGCACAGACGTGGTCTTAGTTGACCGCCGCCCATGTAACATTCTCGTTAGTCAAGTGATTGTAGGTGATTGCTGATCATGTGGCTTCGTGTTTGATTACAAGGTCGGTAAAATCAGTCGTTGGGATTTTGTGACTAGAAATTTTCAGTGGCAGCTTGGGCCTGCATGAACTCTCTCCGGTCGTGTCGGATTGGTTTAACCGGACTATGAGGTGAGCGAATAAAAGTGCATCTCTGCTTGCGTAAACTATACTCAACTATAATCAACAACGGATGGAAGTTGAAAACAAAGAAGAGCATGGCTGGATTTACCAGCAACCAAGGCTAGTCATTCTAGCGGTATGAATGATGATATTGAAAGAAAAATGCAGTCTTTAGACATCTAAATAAAGAGTAGAAGAAGTAGTTGAAAGAAAAAAAAACAAGAAGAACGGATAGTATGATATATCCGTTCTTTCTTGATTAAATATCGGATAAATTCTAGGCAAATATTAAAATGTTCTGGAAAATCGTAAGAACTGCCAGGGGACATTCAAAACAGCCTAGAATGAATGTTATCTGAGACCAGAATGGCTGTATTCTGAGATGACAGTTTCGAGTTTAAGGAGATGGAAGTAATACTTTAGAAGCGTGTTTATGAGTGATAAGACGTTTGAATTAATGAAATAGAAATTGCGAAATAAGAGGAAAGAGATAGAGAGATAGTATAGATGAAATAATAAAACAATGAAAAGTATGAAAGCAGGTAAGGCAGCCGGATATGATGAGTATCACTCAAAATGCTAAGGGCTGGAGAGGGGTGGTGGCAGACCTGCTGCACCTTGTTTAATTTGTGTTGGGAATTTAAGCGGGTACCAGGAGACTGGTGCAACATAATAATCCCAATATATAAGGAAAAGGATCGCAGCAGGACTGTAAAACTATCGTGGTATCAGCCTTCTTAGCATTGTGGGAAAACTGTATGCTAAGGTGCTAATTGAAAAAGTTATGAAAGATACTGATGGAAAAATTTGGGATGTCAAGCAGGTTTAGAAAGGAATGGGATGTACGGATCAGGTTTTCCATGCGCATGATTGCGGCGAGTTTTGGCCAAAAGCAAAGGTTTTGTTGCGTTCGTGGACTTGGAAAAGACACTGAACTCATATGGGTTGAGCGTTGGGTTGATACAGGCATTGGAGTCTCTGTATAGGGACTCCAGTGCTTGTGTCAGGATCAACAGGGCCTACTCGGACTGGTTTGGCATCCATAAAGTGTCAGACAGGGCTGGGTTTGCCCTCCCGTGGCTGTTCAACCTATTTGGACAGATGTTTGGAAAATTTTAAAGTTGAAGAGATGCGGGTTAAGATCGGGTGGGTTAACCGTCAAATGCCTTTGTACGCCGATTATCAAGTCATACTTGCTTCGTCGGTAAGCAGTTGCAAATGATGGTTACATTAATGAACAGGTCATTAAAGAAAGAGATGAAAGTGAACGCAAGTAAGACGAAGTTATGGTTTTGAAGAAGAATGTAAAACGATATGTGAAATAAGAATAGAAGAAATTGGTGGAACAAGTAGATGAGTTTGAGTATTTGGGGTGTGTATTTGCAGGGATGGTAGATATGATAAGGATATAGAACGACGAGTGAACGCAGGAAATAGAGTAAATGGGGCTCTACACTGTATTGTGGAAAGTCAGAATGTGTCCAAAAGGCACATATGACAATTGACAATGCTGTGTTATTCCTTACTTTAATGTATGGTAGTGAAAGTTGGGTGTAGCAGAAGAAGCACGAGAGTAGAATAAATTCTGTGAAATGCGGTCATTAAGAAGTATGTTAGGGCTGAATCTAAATGACAAAGAGAAATTGTGTGATAAGAAGAAGAGTGTGGTTTGCAAGATGATGTTGTGACCAGGATTAGAAGGAATGCTTCGTTTTTGAAATTCAGTTTGCAACCGGTAAGAAGAACTGAGGAGCCTACTAAATACTCTCGACTTTGCTCCAGGCACTGAAAGGAATTTATTAGTCCGAAAAAGAACTGATTGTTTCGTAATGCTGTCCAAACACTTTATACAATAAAGGTTTGTATGCTTAAATATGGTCGTATTTTAAATCTTCTAACATGTTTTCTTATGTAGTAGATGGTTAACTATTGTGTGCAAGTATAATATGATGGACTATGATAGGATAAAAGAAATTTAAAATACATATTTTCACACACTGAATACATAGAAGAAAATTGAAAATGTAACACAACCTGAGCCTGATGAGTTAGTAGTGGAACAACCAAATACAGTGCCTCTTTAATTTTCATTGCCTTGTTACCTAAATACTATGTAAAGTGATAAGAATGAATATAAAAGTTATAGTTATCGTAATATATAATTCTAATAATATAATAAATTTATATAATCGAATAAAAAGTTAAAGTTTATGTAATGACATGCTGTTATATTTTTTATTGATGCTAAATAATATTGAAATTATGTAATATTTTTCCATGGAGACGTTAAAATTACTAAAAATGGGCATTAGATTGATGATGTAGTTATGGAAATACCAAGCACATTTTGCAGTAGGTTTTAAGTTTTAAAAGATTGTGTTGCCGCTTACGAAAACTGGTGGAGCCTAACTGTCATACAAGTGGGCTAAGGTTAAACACTAAAACCAGAGACTGAACATTGGCGTATTTATCTTTAGCTTTAAACATGTAAATGAAGCTACTGTAAAGAACTACTCACTGACTGATTAGCTGACATTACACACAGCATTATTTGCGTAGTTTTGAGCTATTGGTTTCCTTGTTTACATTTTGTATTTTGCTAACACAATTGAAAATCTCTTGTTTACGATCAATAACGTAATATGCAATGGATTAAAAAAACATTTTAACTTTCTGTTTCAGGCTGGGTACATAAAGAAGTCTTATAGATTAGGCAGCAAAATCTATCGGAAAGAGGTTGAGAATAGTGCACTCTTCGTCAGAAAACAAACACTTGTGAACGAAAAGATAGCAATCTACTTAACAGTCAGTCCATCAATAAAGTTTCCTTATATTGACAATCTAGAATGCTTCTCATTAAAGATATTTTGAAATAAGAATACATCATGAAACCTAAATAATTTTATTTCAAGGATAATTATAATAATTATAATAGGGATGAATCGCTCGCGTCGGTTTCGACCACACTAATCTAGGTCCACCTACGTGTCCCCAGGTGGTGCTAAACAAGCGACAAAGCCGAAGGAACAGACTTGGCTCCTCGCCGTGTGGTAACGGCATAAAAAATACCACCAACTACTTTTCGCACCATGAGGCACAAAAGAAAATAAATGGCCCTGGTTCGGCGCCCCTTTAATGGGGCAGGGTGCAAAGAACCTCAGGAGGAAAACCGGTGGCAGATTCGCCACCGTCACGTTCTGTCTCCCGGAGAACGAAAGAGTGGATGCAGCCCGTCTGGCTACGCTGAATATGTGAGCAATGAATGATAAGATGGATGAAGTATGTGATATGATGTGATGGGAATAGATGTGTTATGTAAATGAGACAGAAACGGAGGGTAAGGATGCCACTACACATGGCATGTATACCGCGTACTGTCTGGTATAGACGAGACCGAGCGGGCATGCCAGAAGTCGGTATCGTCCTTTCAGAAAGAATGGGTCATTTGTGAAGAGTATGAATGTGACCCGAGACTGCTATGGATACGAATGAAAGTGGGCTTAAAGAGTTGTTTGTTCTAGGTGTCTACCTTGGACATGTCTAAACCCACTTATATCCGAGAGCATTTTGGGAGATGGTAAGGATGGTGCTAATGAAATGCAAAGGTAATGAAAATATTGTTATATTAGGAGATTTAAATGGAAGGGTTGGCGTGAAAAGGCTTGGTTATGACAGGATATTGAGAACGTTTGGTGATGAAAGCATATGAGAATGGTGAAAGCCTCCTCACCGTATGTGTGGAAAGAATATTTTGTGACGAACACTTTCTTTCATCATGAAGATTCACATGTATACATGGGAAAGAGGTGGTGATAGAAGCATGATCGATTTCATAATTGTGGATGAAAGAATGAGGAGCGCAGTGTTAGATACAAGGTTTATCAGCGCGGTCCAACGTAGGGACGGATCATTACTTGGTCTTACGAATTAATGGTCTATTCAGACGACGTTGGCAGCATCGGACATCTGTGTCTACCACTGCGTTACAGCGTATAAGAACAGAGGTTACAAGATGAAGGTGCGAAGTTCAAATGTAGACTGAGAGAAAATATAAGTGGTATGGATGAATTGTGTATGAATTATTTAGACTTGGAGACTGTGTGCTATAATGTCAAGAAAGGTTTGGTGGATGCAGCTACCGAAGTATGTGGTGTAAGTAAGAGAACGAATGAAAGGAAAAATAACACTTAATGGTGAGATGATGAGGTACGGATGGAAGTAGAAGCAAAGAAGACAGCATGACTAAATTTACTACAACAAGGCTAATTATTCTAGCGGTTTAAATGATGATATTGAAAGAAAAAGGCAGTCTTTAGACATCTAAATAAAGAGAAAAAGTAGTTGAAGAGGAAAAGCAAGAAAGAACGAATAAGAATGATAGAAGAATATCGGATAATTTCCAGGAAAATATTAAAATGTTCTAGAAACTCGTAAGAACTGCCAGGGACATTCAAAACAGCCTAGAATGAATGCTATACGAGACCAGAATGGCTGTATTCTGAATGACGAAGTGTCGAGTTTAAAGAGATGGAAGGAATTCTTTGAAAGCGTATTTATGAGTGATGAGACGTTTGAATTAAATGAAATGGAAATTCCGAAGAGAGAAGGAATAGAGATAAGTATAGATGAAATAATGAAAGCAATGAAAAGTATGAAGTGAGGCAGCCGGATATGATAGAGTATCACTCCAAATGCTAAGGGCTGAAGAGAGTGGTGGCAGACCTGCTGTACTATATTTAACTTGTGTTGGGAACTTAAGCGGGTACCGGAGACTGGTGCAAGCTGTGATAGTCCCTATATAAAGGAAAAGGATCGCAGCGAATGTAAAACTACCGTGGTATCAGCCTTCTTAGCATTGTGGGAAAACTTATGCTAAGGTTCTAATTGAAAGAGTTATGAAAGATACTGATGGAAAAAATTGCGGTGTGCAAGCTGGATTTAGAAAGGGGATGGGGTGTACGGATCAAACGTACGTAAAGGGTGTATGCAGGTTTTGGCCAAAACCAAAAGGTTTTGTGCGTTCGTGGACTTGGAAAGGCTTATGACAGAGTGGACAGGGATGTGTTATGGCAAACACTGAACTCTTTGGGTTGAGCGCTGGGTTGATACAGGCTTGAAGAGTCTCTGTACAAGTTGAAGTCTCTGTATTGGGACTCCAGTGCTTGTGTCCAGGATCAACAGGGCTACTCGGACTGGTTTGGCATCCATAAAGGTCAAACAGGGCTGTGTGGCTTCCCGTGGCTGTTCAACCTACTTATGGACAGTTGTTTGGAAAATTTGAAGGATTGAAGAATGCAGGGTTAAGAATGGGTGAGTTAACCGTCAAATGCCTTTGTGCGCCGAAAATCAGAGTCATACTCGCGTCGTCGGCAGCCGAGTTGCAAATGTGGTTATGGAATGAAAGTGAACGCAAGTTAGACGAAATTATGGTTTTGAAAAGAAGAATGTAAAACGATATGTGAATAAGAATAGAAGGAATTGGTCGAGCAAGTAGATGAGTTTGTGTATTTGGGATGTGTATTGCCCAGGAATGATAATATGAAGGATATAGAACGACAGTGAACGCAGAATAAAGTAAATGGGGCTACACTCTATTGTGGAAAGGTCAGAATGTCCAAAAAGGCGTATGGCAATTCACAATGCTGTGTTAGTCCTACTAATGTATAGTAGTGAAAGTTGGGTGGCAGAAGAAGCTGAGAGTAGAATAAATGCTGTGAAATGCGGTCATTAAGGATTATATTGGGGCTGAATCTGAATGACAGGTGCAAAGTTGTGTAATAAGAGAAGAGTGTAGTTTGCAAGATGATGTTGTGATCAGGATTAAAGAAGGAATGCTTCGGTGGTTTGGTCATGTAGAAAGATGAATGAGAAGAGTGACAAAGCAGTTTTATGTGGTAGAGGTGAACGGCAGAGTCAGGAAGGGACGGCCTGGGCGAGTTTATCGACCAAATTGGCGATATATTGAAAATGGGCCAAATTAAGGTACCCTTAACCGACGAACGTATATAATAGATATATGGATGTGGAGGCGAAAACGGTGTGTCAGGATCGTGCAAATGGAAGTCAAAGTCTCTGCCTACCCCTCTGGGCGACAGGCATTGAGTGTTTATGTTATGTATGTTATAACATTATAATTAAATTGGAATTACAATACCTATAAATTATAATTATTATGACTTTCTTAACAAATAAATATGTTTAATATTTATTATTAATATTACCTACTTGTTTCATTTAGCTTTATTTATCCTATTCTAATAACGTGTGAATAGAGTGGTAGAAATTACTGGAGTGATTCACAAAAAACTCCTATTTTGTGGGTAACATTGCCAAATGGCAGCACTGATGCGTGAATGAAGGCAGAATAGCGATTACGCGTTCCATAATCTATTGTATTCTCTGTGTACGATACAGCTTAACACTGTAAGTCAGTATACTTTAAAAGTGTTGATACACAATTGAGATGTTTTATCACCTGACATAAATTCCGCTCGATGCCGTTTACAGCCAACAGTAATTTCCCAAATATTTATTCATGCCAAAAATTGGGATGCTATCAACAAATTGTGATTTGAGAACAAAGGAAATTTATTCGTGAGTTCTTTTTTATTAATTTTAGACAACTACTTTTAATATTACAAGCTAAGCTACTATTTGCATTATATAAACATTTTTCTTCAAAACAAATACTTACTGAGCTGCTTTCGCGGAACTGCAGTGCGTGCACTGCTGTGTTGCATTCTAAAGCATGGATTTTTATAACTGGCACTGGGTACTAGCCTTCTGAGCTTGAAGCTTATGGAGCCAGTATGATTACAGTTAATTACAGCCCTTAGAGTGACAACAACTGTAGCTTTCTTTGTTGTTTGAACTGCCCCACGAAACAAGAAAATCCTGGTTTGTAGTAGTGGGTATTCTTACCGCCACTACATAGCCTATCAAACAGTATTTGAATAGTTAATAAATCTATGATTTGAATACTTTGTTTATAAACAGGTGATAGATGAATTTACCACAAATTTTTCTTTGCTTCTTAACTATAAGTCCTTCATTTTCCCTTTAATTTGACTTGATAGCTCTGATAAAGGAACCATCCTCTATTAAAATATTTTAGAACAATATTTGAAATGTTTGAATTTATACTTTATAGTTATTTACAAAATCAAAGTTGATAAGATTCTTAATTGAATTTATTTTCATGAGATATTTTACTAAAACATGGCAAAGTATAATATTATAATCACTTAGTTTTAAGCGTTTGAGGCGGCCAGAGAACCTGTGCTCTATGTCGTTCCATGGGTATGGGAGAGAGGCGACCATGTGAAACGCCAGAAGGTTTACATGAGTTTCGACAGAAAACAGTATAACGTTCTATTATCAACCTAAAGTACTCAGACCGTCGATACAACAGCGTAGCGATAGCGATAGATGTCTACTGCAATCACCAACCCGCATTCCAGGCGATGGAACTTTCACGGACTCAAGAAGAAGAAGTTATTTTAATATTATTATATTATTATTTTATTAATATAATTACTTTATTAAAATTATTTTATTTTACTGCTGTCTTTATCTAAAAAGCGAAAACTACTAAAATAGAAACGTATTTATGTGATTGGGCCTTATAAAGAAATCCGATAATATTTTTGGTATTGTTTTACGGTTTATATGTTAGGTTCATAGTACATATGAGACATGTACTGATCTCAGACATATTACAAATAGCTAGTACATGGAACGTACACGATTTCAGACGTATACAAACCCGCATCTGTACAAATTACATTAAAAATATTAGTATATCCCATTCCGTTCAGAAGAATTTTTTCCAAAGCAGGTCAAAAAGTAGACAAATTTAAATAATCGCATAATGATTTCTTATATTTACGCGAACACTACACATTTAAATAAAACTAGTTTTACGGATTTATCGCGTATATTAACTTATTTTATATTCCCGACGTTTTCAGTACTGGCACCCATGGTCACGGGGGACTGAGGTATTTGACGTCCCAATGTCATAGTTAACCCGGTTGCCTCCAGATTAAAAATGTTTTTTGTTCCGATCTACGCAGTATGAACTTACAGTATCTTGAAGTCTTGCAGTTGTATGCTGGTTAACTAGTGATCTCATAAAGAAACACTCGAAAATTAAATCTGGACGTAAAATCGATAATACCTACATGTGCCAAACCACCGAAGTTGTATGGGTTACCAAAATACACAAACCCAATGCTCCACTGCGTCTAGTTAGCCAAATCGATTCACCAAACAGTTGGCTCAACACTTATGAAAATACTTACACCGCTCAGGGGACATACAAGAGCACACACAAGGGATTCCTACCATTTTGTCAGCGAGATTAAGACCTACATCTGCAGACAATGAAACTATAGTGTCAGTTTTGATGTACATCTCTGTTCACATGCTTACCTGTTGAAGACTGCATCTCGATTGTAACTAGAAGGCTGGAGGAAACAACATGTCCATAGAATATGCAGCATTAGACATTATTGCTTACATCTGGCTACCTATTGTGGAAGGAGGTTCTACAAGCAAGTAGATGGGTGGCGATGGGCTCTACTCCATTGTCGCCGATATATTCATGGAGAGAGACTTTGGGAGAAAGCCCTACTTACTTCTCCCGTAAATCAAAGATTCTACAAGCGGTACATGGACGACACTTTCACAATTCTACCTTTAGATAAAGTAACTGCATTTTAGACCATCTTAACTCCATAAATTCTAAATTCAATTCACAATGGAGTTAGAGGCAAACAACTCTTTAGCTTTTCTAGATGTGTTGGTAATTCGGAATCCTGGTAACACCTTGAGCCACATGTGTATGAAAAAAGACCCATACAGATAGATGATTTTAAACGTGACTCTCATCACCATCCTTCTGATTAACTACCGTGGGTAAATCTTTGTTTCAGAGAGCACAGGGATCTGTGACAGTAAACACCTGGCCGCCGAGACTCCAACACGTCAAGCAAGTTTTGCACGACAATAGCTTCAGGTCCCGCGCCACGTCACAGTGAACAGGTGAAGCCGGCCACATCGAGCGAGGCCTGCTGTGCTGCCATATGTCAGAGGTGTCACTGACAAGATTGGCTACATCCTGAGCGTGCTTCTATTAAAACATACTTCAAGCCGCCAAAGAAGAAGATTAGTCAGTTTTTACCATCAGTTAAGTGTAATGTCCCTCTGCAAGATGCAGGGTGTACAAGCTTGATTGTGAATGTGGTCTCTTATATAGGACAAACTAAAGATCAATAAAACCCGTTAAAACACATAGCTGATGTGAAGAATCGACGCTCCGGGAAGTCTGCAGTCTGTGAACATGTACAGGATCGCCCCGTCACTACATTAGATTTGATAGACCACAAATCCTCGCTAAAACACCGATTCCTTCCAAGGATGATTCGCGAGGCTATTGAAATCAAAAACATCCTAATTTCAATAGAGAAGATGGTTGGGGTTACCATCTGCTTGGGATCCTATAATTAATAAAATTAAATCCCAACAAGCATACAACTGCAAGACTTCAAGATACTGTAAGTTCATACTGCGTAGATCGGAACAAAATTAATAATTTTTAATCTGGAGGTAACCGTGGTTAACTATGACATTGGGACGTCAAATACCTCAGTCCCCCGTAACCATGGGTGCTGTAAAGTACTCAAACGTCAGGAATATAAAATAAGTTAATATACGCGATAAAATCCGTAAAACTAGTTTTATTTAAAAGTAATCGCATGCTGCCAAAGCATCTATTTTACATAATTTTTGACACTGATTGGAAATTGAAAACTGTTTGATGTTAAATTTAAATAAGATTGGGTTTTTAATAAATAAGTGTTATAAATGTGTTATTATTGTTTAATTTTATAATCTGTAGATAAGACAATTTTCAACTATTTTAATTGAAATAATAATCGAACAAAGTCGATTAAAATCGATTCATAATCGAGAGCCTTAGTTCGCATGATCGTTTAATCGTTTAGATAAATAATCGAATCGGCACATCATTGGCGCGCGACGGTCGAGCGTAACTAAAAATGTGACGATTTTTTCTCCCATACGTCGATAAAGAATTCTTCAAAAAAAAAAAAAATATATAACGCAGATTCGAAGTGATTTCCACCAGTAGTATAGTCACATAATCGCATTGCAGATTCACATATTAGACAGTACAACTTATACATACAATACAATATCTTTATTTCAAGCATCAAGGGAACATTGGTTCATAGCATTATAATATACCTTAACCACATATAAAAAAATATAAACACTATTGAGGAAACTTTCATCTTTGGTACGTACCTGTATCGGCGACACTTCCCAGACGGAGCGAGAATGTCTCTTTGTGTTTAGCTGAACGTGGAGTCTGTAGGATTTGAAGTTCATTGACTTATTAGACTCCAGACGTTGCAAATGTACAGAGATCGAAACCTCTATTCAGCATCGGCTTCGTTCTTCCACAAAACGCACGACGTCTTCAACTGACTTTTAATTGCCTATGTCTTGTTTGGATTAAAAAAATATGCTTATCTCCACATTGCAGAAAATACCTACAACATTTCCAAATTAAAGTCGTGGTTCAAAAACAATATGACATATTCAAAATCAACTGAAAGTCCAAAACCACAACCCAAATGTTTATGAATAATTAATTGTTCAGTTATGGCAAGGAGTGAATAACAAAGGAACAGTTTTTACTAATACTTGGTTTAACGCGCAATTTATGAGTTATAAAACGAATGATAAAAAAGAAATAACATTTCGAGGTGCAGATAACAGGCAAAACTTTTCATGGACACATCTTGTTAAAATTAAATACAAAGTGGTAGTACACTTGTCGTTTTAATAATTAAGATAAAGTAAACTTCTTAAACTGGCTTACGTTAATCTGGGCTAACTTCAGCTTAGATAAGTAACTCAATAATTAACTTTGACATAATTATTAAAATCTAGCGTTACTTTATAAAAATTTGTTTGATTAAAGCAAAGTCACGCATAGTATAATTTAATTTTACTATAGTAAATCTAGTATAAAACTGAAATCAATAATTTCTTAGGATAATTCAATATCACTTTATGTGTTAATTTTTCAATTACTTAAAAGGTAATATTCTCTTAAGAGAAAAAAATATAGAGTTACCTGTGTTTATTAGCTATTTGAGGTCTGTAACTAACTGTAACGTGCGGATTTTAGGCACAAATATTAGCTATTAAGGGTCTCCAGTTCTTGTCACTCGCTAGCCGGTATGCTTTGCGAGCGTGGTCTTACCCCAGTCGAACCGCCCTTGTAACATTCTCGTTAGTCAAGTGAGTGTAAGAGTGATTGCTGATCATGTGGCTTCGTGTTTGATTACCAGGTCGGTAAAAATCAGTCGTCTAGAAATTTTCAGTGGCAGCTTAGGCCCAGCCTGCGCCTGAACTCTCTCCGGTCGTGTCGGATTACCGTCTAACCAGACTATGAGAGTGTGCGAATAAAAAGTGCATCTCTGCTTGCGTAAACTATACTCAACTATAATCAACAACGGATGGAAGTTGAAACAAAGAAGAGCATGGCTAGATTTACTAGCAACAAGGCTAGTCATTCTAGCGGTATGAATGATGATATTGAAAGAAAAAATGCAGTCTTTAGACATCTAAATAAGAGAGTAGAAGAAGCAGTTGAAAAGAAAAAACAAGAAAGAACGGATAAGTGTGATATAACCGTTCTTTCTTGATTAAGAATGTCGGATAAATTCTAGGCAAATATTAAAATGTTCTGGAAAATCGTAAGAACTGCCAGGGGACATTCAAAACAGCCTAGAATGAATGCTATACGAGACCAGAATGGCTGTATTCTGAATGACGACGTTTCGAGTTTAAGGAGATGGAAGTAATACTTTGAAAGCGTGTTTAGGAGTGATAAGACGTTTGAATTAAATGAAATAGAAATTGCGAAATAAGAGTAAAGAGATAGAGAGATAAGTATAGATGAAATAATAAAAGCAATGAAAAGTATGAAAGCAGGTAAGGCAGCCGGATATGATAGAGTATCACTCGAAATGCTAAGGGCTGGAGGGGGTGGTGACCTGCTGTACACCTGTTTAATTTGTGTTGGGAATTTAAGCGGGTACCGGGAGACTGGTGCAAAGCCGTAATAATCCCAATATATAAGGGAAAAGGATCGCAGCAGGACTGTAAAAACTATCGTGGTATCAGCCTTCTTAGCATTGTGGAAAAACTGTATGCTAAGGTGCTAATTGAAAGAGTTATGAAAGATACTGATGGAAAAATTTGGGATGTCCAAGCGGGATTTAGAAAGGGAATGGGATGTACGGATCAGGTTTTTTCCATGCGCATGATTGCGGAGAAGTTTTTGGCCAAAAACCAAAAGGTTTTTTGTGCGTTCGTGGACTTGGAAAAGACACTGAACTCATATGGGTTGAGCGTTGGGTTGATACAGGCATTGAAGTCTCTGTATAGGGACTCCAGTGCTTGTATCAGAATCAACGAGGCCTACTCGGACTGGTTTGGCATCCATAAAGTGTCAGACAGGGCTGGGTTGCCCTCCCCGTGGCTGTTCAACCTATTTATGGACAGATGTTTGGAAAATTTTAAAGTTGAAGAATGCGGGTTAAGAATGGGTGAGTTAACCGTCAAATGCCTTTTGTACGCCGATGATCAAGTCATACTTGCTTCCTCGGTAGCCGAGTTAATGATGGTTACATTAATGAACAGGTCATTAAAGGGGAATGAAAGTGAACGCAAGTAAGACGAAAGTTATGGTTTTGAAAAGAAGAATGTAAAACGATATGTGAAATAAGAATAGAAGGGGAATTGGTGGAACAAGTAGATGAGTTTGAGTATTTGGGGTGTATTTAGCAGGGATAGTAGATATGATAAGGATATAGAACGACGAGTGAACGCAGGAAATAGAGTAATGGGGCTCTACACTGTATTGTGGAAAGTCAGAATGTGTCCTAAAAGGCACGTATGACAATTGACAATGCTGTGTTATTCCTACTTTAATGTATAGTAGTGAAAGTTGGGTGTGGCAAAAGAAGCACGAGAGTAGAAAATGCTGTAAAATGCGGTCATTAAGAAGTATGTTAGGGCTGAATCTAAATGACAGAGTGAGAAATTGTGTGATAAGAGAGAGTGTGGTTTGCAAGATGATGTTGTGACCAGGATTAAGAAAGGAATGCTTCGGTGGTTTGGTCATGTAGAAAGAATGAATGAAGAAAGAGTGACAAAGCAAATTTATGGGGCAGAGGTGAACGGCAGAGTCTGGAAGGGACGCCTTAGGCGAAAATTTATCGACCAAATTGGCGATATATTGAAAATGGGCCAAATTAAGAGTACCTTTAACCGAAGAGCGTGTATGCGTAGGTATATGGATGTGGAGGAGGCGAGAGAGGTGTGTCAGGATCGTGCCAAATGGAAGTCCATAGTCACTGCCTACCCCTCTGGGTGACAGGCGTGAGTGTTTTATGTTTTTTATGTCTTTTCAAGAAACTCTTAGTATCAGCCCGGATTCAGGAAGTTTGCAGTATCTCACTCCCGTGACAAAGTCGTTGGTTCTGCGCCTGATTTCTCTCCAGTCGTTTTGGATATTTGTAAGAAAAAACTTTACCTTATTGTCGACTAGTAATATCCGGTCATTATACCATAAATTTTAACTAAATTAGACTGTTTCTTGGCGCTTAATGAGGTAAATAAATTATATTTACATACAAATTACCTTATTTGTCCTGTCTAGCTAAATAATTGATAATCCCGGAGCGTGCATGTTACAATTTATGTGAAAATTGAACCGTTAAATGGATATAATTAAATACGATGAGTCTGTTAGTATATGACTTTTAAAAAAATGGGTTAAAGGTGCTCCGTTAGAGTTTAATATAAAAATGTGTTAAAATAACTAAAAGTGTATTTTTAATGGATTGAAAAAAAACAGCCTACATTTCTCGGTACTGTTCAAAGAAACTTAATTAACTTTTTGCTCAATTTTCTTTTCAATGTAATTAGTTTCTGTTACGTACAGAAGAGATTCCAGTCAATCTATATTTTATATTTATTAATAAATTTCTGGAACTTTGTTATAGAGATACTAATGAAACTAGTATTAGCACAAAATATTTAAAATGTAAAATAAAAATCGGTGCAGAACAAACTGTGGCTAGGGTTCTGTGCTATCAGCCGTTCGTTGTTACATGTTGATAACAGACGTCTATAAGCTGCAGTAGCTACTTTTTTGTAAAATTGGTGACAAACAATCACACAGTCTACCCGATAGTAAGTAGATGCTGTGATCCACAGACATCTATATCTATCCTGAATTAAGAATTAAAGTGCAGATGCGTTTTCATCTCTGAGGACTAAGATGGAATGCCTCGTTCCACTAAAAATGCGTCTCCAGTTGATCATACACTCCCTATACAAACAGTAGGTTAATAAATGAAAAGGGATTTTTATTGCAACACTTTTTGTTAAATTGCAATACTTTAATAAAATTGTCTTCGATTTATATTTATGAAGCGGTCCTTTCCTGTTCCAGTAGGTCTATTATCAAAATAGCATAGGCAGGGAAGTGTTGCTGACTTTAAATATGTCATAAATAAAATAATATATTAAATGAGAAGAATAAATCCAACCAATTAATACATCATATATTACAGATATAACTCTAATAAATTAATTTTTGTTTTGTTTTAACAATAAAATCATATTATCATATGTATAATATTGTGCTGTGTGCTTCGTTTGACAGTGAGTGAAAAAAAAGAGTGGGAGAAAAATTACAAGCTGTACGCATTCCATCTTAATCGTCAGGGGTAACAACTGACAGTGAGTCTGTTGTTACCTTTGTTTGAATTTGGTGACAGAAGCGTCCATGAGCTGCAGTAGGTACTTACAGCCAGGTGGTATGTTACCCTATTTGTCACTTTAATCTTATGAGAAATGTATAAGTACGTAACAAAATAAAATACAAATTTAATTTACAGGCTATATATATATATATATATATATATATATATATATATATATATAGCTTGTATATATATATATATATATATATATATTAAAAAATGCTTGTGTTAGCAGTGCTCTGAAGGTCGTGGGTTCGAATCCGCCACTTGACAGTTATCAGAATGGCGAATTCGAACCCACGATCTTTAGAGTTTGCGGTTTGCACCCTGCCATTAGGCTACTGTCACTTCGAATACTATTATTCTTCCTTTAACAAAATTAAAAATAAAAATACAAGAAAATATCATATACAGATCGTTAGCAATTCATCCCAAATATATGGTACGCTGCCAGATTATGTTTTTTTTTTAAATAAAAATAACTCTGATTTTTCACGGTACCACAGATACTACGCTTTGCTACGCTACTAGGATCTGATCTTATTAATATAATACATAACAAATATTACTAAAGAAACATTAATTTTACATATTTCTAACAATTTCCCTCATTCTATAGGGGCGCCAACCTGTTGGCAGAAAAAGATTTGGAAGCCCTCAAGATTTATAAGAAAATTTGTTAGTTCTTTGATATTTATTGTTTACCTTGCCAAGTTTCAATAGTCAAGAAATTAGGTATAACTTGATTAAAATTTCAAGAAATAAGGTACAACGTGATTAAAATTTAACTGTTTAGTTGTTCTTTTATAAACTAAACTACAAAAGATTTAGTCGGTTTTGGCTTACTTGTCAACTTGCTTGAACTTTTTAAATTGTAACATCATTCATGGCAAAACTAACTATCCAATAATTTATAAATAATATACATAAACAATTTTTTACGTGGTAGAGCCACGCTGTAGTTTTATTATAGCTGCAGCACGAATGGGTCAGCTCGACCGGGAAAAGACCGCGCTCTCACAGAATACCAGCGTGAAGTAGCAGCATAATGCCGCCGTGTTTCGTAAGGTGCGCGTAGAGAACCGAAGACTCTTTTAATTGGTATCAAGGCAATTCATCTAATCGTCAGCGACAATAGATTTATGTGTAATTTGGCAACAGCACTTACCATTGTCAACATGGGCACGCGACAATCAAACACCGAGATCGAGCTGAGACTGACTTATTCATATTCACCCTCCACTATTACAATAATCTCTCACATCTCCCTTCTTAATAATAAGAAACAAAATTAAAATAGTATTTTACTCTTGCATATTTTATCACAAAAATAGTAAGACAATTGATAGGTATTTTCACTATAAAATAGATAAGCAATAGATGTATATAATATTATATATACATATATATATATATTAAATCAGTAAATTATTCTGATTAGTAATACATTATTGTGAATTATATCTCTCTAACTACTCATCTTCCCCTATCTTACAAATAAGGAAAATCAATTATGAAATCAATAGCATTAAAATAAAATTTGAGAATGAAATGTTCATTTATTTACTTATTTTAAATTATTATTCATTTTTTATACTCCATTTTTTTTGTAATACTTATTTAATTCTTAAAGTAATAAACCAATTACATTTCAGTTTTTAAGTAATAAATCTAAAATAATATACTAACTAACACAAATTAAAGTCCAGTCGGGAATCGTACCTGGGACCTTTGGCGTAATAAAAAATAATGATTTTGATAGTTTTACATATTTTTTTTACATACTTTTATTTTCGTTATTTGTACGTACGTACACATAACGTAAAATTTATAGTTTCGTTTTCACTGAACACGGCGACTGTGGCGACGCAGCTGCGCAGCTGTTCATCACCCCTATTCAGTGTTCGAAGCTCAATCTATCCGGTGGCCTTACTGTCCTGCCGGAACGTGTGACATAATAATTATTGTTGTTTACTGTATTACGTGAAGCTCCACAAGGTATAGTACAGTTTGAAACCTGATTGTTTTGCGGGCAGTGAGGTCGTATAACATCGTAATTGACTAAAGTATAGTGCAGCGAGTCCGGTCGTTGTGGAGAATCTTTAATAATATGGCGTCTGTTACGTATAATGATGCTCCCGTTTGCTAATTTTATTTCATATGAACGATATCGCAGCTGACATAATACTGTCCCTGATAACCATTTTCTTTTGTTTACATCTAGTAGCACCCTTACTTTTTGTCCGTTACTTAATTGGTCTAGATTTCTCGTATGTTGGTCGTAGTAGTATTTTTGTTTATTTTGCCTCATGACTAGTTTTTTATGTACATTTTTTTGTAATTTTGGTTTTAAAGTGTAATCTAACTTTGGTAACATACTTCTGAATTTCCTACTTTGCAATAACTCAGCCGGTGATGAAATATCATTTTCTAAAGGTGTGTTCAGATACTCTAGTAACGCCAATCGATAATCAACTCTCTTCTCTCTACTTTTAAGTATTATGTTTTATACAGTTTGTACCGTTCGCTCAATTTGCCCGTTAGATTGCGGATATCGTGGCGATGAGGTTATATGTTTGAAATTCCATTCTAAGAAAAACTGTCTAAACAGGCTTGACGAAAACTGCGAACCACAATCAGACATTACTACGTTCGGTATATCCTACCGACTGTGCCATGTCAACATGGGCACGCGACAATCAAACACCGAGATCGAGCTGAGATTGACTTATTCATATTCACCCTCCACTATTACAATAATCTCTCACAACCATCAGGTAGACTGTGTGCTCGTTAGTCACCCTTATTTCTATTAAAAAAAAAATCACTTTAAAACCTACTAGAGCCTGCTTTTAGATCTTTTTATCAAGTTTAATTGACAGATGCGAAGTATGTTGAGCTCTAAGCACCACATAGGATACAACGAACTGCCCATAAAAAGAGCATATTGAGTGTATTTTACGAGTACTGCTTTTGCGTCATTATATAGGGCAGGCCTTGTTGACCTCGCTTTTAAAGTTCAGCAGAAACTAACAATAAAATTTAATATATTTGTATAATAAATTGTATCTACGAAGAATAAAAATAAAGGTAAGTAAAGTAAAGTTAGTATAGTAATAAATATTAGTATTCCGAGTATAGGCGGTGTTAAAAATATGTACTAACTTATATCGTCCCGTGGGTGTGGTAAGAGCTGATAGAGGGAAGCTGATGGGTAGCAACATCTTCCTGATATAAACCCAAAAATATAATAAACTGCGGTTTACCCTCTTCGAATACTAGTCTAAATAAATGTAAAGGAGTTCCACCGTACGGAGACGATCCTAAATTCAACATCATAATATGATGCATTCTCAAACTCCAAGGCTGTGTCCACAAAGCTACGTTCTATCATCATGTACCCTGTTCCAGCTGCATATCAAAGATATTGTATCACTCCTCCCCCATCTATAAAATATATAAAATTACGTGACCGGTATAATAACCATATATTGACCTTTCTCAAGGATCCTTCTAAAGGTTTAGTTATAGGCAGTTTAAAAATTTATGGCATGATAGTCTTAATAAGGACCCTTATTTACGTTGTATTTGTTTAGTAATTTAGTTTTTGGTGTCTACATGAATGAATATTCACTACAGCAGTCAAAAGCCGTTGGTAGTGACTTATAGTAAGAACCCCGTTCATGACAAAGGCTCAAAAGGGTTAAGAACATTAAATCGTCCCTATTCCTTGTATCAGGTTCATCAGTCAATTTCTTATTAATTAATCGCTTCCCGCTTGGAAAAGGCTCACAATATTTATATATATCACACACAACGCACGGCGTGTGTGAAGTAATGTGCTTCACACACGCCGTGTGCTAACAACGGTGAACTAACGCGCTCCCCGAAGGTTTGACAAATTGGGAACTGGACCGTATTCACAGCAAAATAACCGGCGAACCAGTAAAAGAGGGCTTGGCCCCTTCGTAGTGCGTAAGCACAAACATCAACGGAAGTAGCGCATGTCAAGGTGCGTAAACGCCATACAGAATACGATCAAATCCAGCCACAGTGAATGTACGTCACACGGTTTAGGCAACACATCGAATAATAGGCACACTGGCCATAAAAAGCCCTCCGTGATTGCCACCACCTGCCAGACCGCCGCTCCTGCAGACGTGAAGTAAGTGTAAGGCATCAGCACCAATTGCATGATTAGCACGGCTACTAGCCGCAGAGCGTGTCAGAAGTCTGGTTTCCGACCCCTGAACAGTACTTCAACGGCCTTAATTAAAATAACTGATGATCCGCATTGCGATGGATAATCATCAACACTCTTCTTGTCCTTTAGATTCAGTAACGTGTTTAATTGGTTGACTATGACATTTTGTTAGCAATTCTGAAATCCTGAATTTAACATCATCAGTTGTACAGTGGTTCAGTTACTATCTTCAGGGACGCCCGCAACACATACGTGTTGATGATAAGTTCTCCGGTTGGTGCTGACGTTATTGCTGGTGTTCCTCAAGGCGGTGTTTTATCTCCGTTGCTTTTTCTGTGTTTATCAATGCACTTGTTTCCGTAATAAATTTCAGCAAGTATCACCTGTACGAGATACGATGATGTCCAGCTGTATCAGCATTTTAGTGTAAACGACCTAAATGAATCTGTGGACAGAATGAATTTAGATCTTGCTGCAGTTTATCAGTGGGCAAGCTGTTGACTAATATTAAATCCTGCCAAAACACAGGTTATAATCATAGGAAGAAAAATTACTTATCCACTCGACTATCAACATCTACCTAGGTCATTCTAAGCGGTGTAGATTTAGAATATGCTAGGCAGGTTAAAAACCTCGGCTTAATTTTGGCTGACGATCTAAGTTGGGTGTCACAAGTTTATGAGGTCCGGAAACGTATTTTAGCACAATGCATTAATTAAAACTCTGGCAATAATTTATCCATCAGACGGCCAAGGTTACGCTGGTCAACTCTCTGTTGCTTAACAGCAACAGATTAATCTAATATTAGATTTGCTGATATTGCTTATCCTGATATAACTGAGAAGCTGATTAGGAAACTCGACCGTCTGCTCAATCTGTACACCGCTATATTTTTGTACCGCAAGTTTGATCATATATCACAAAATCGCTCAAGACTTAAGTGGCTCGACATCCGTTTTTTTTTTTTTTTTATAGGAGAGGGGCAAACGAGCCTGCGGTTCACCTGATGTTAAGTGACTACCGCCGCCCATGAACAACTGCAACACCAGGAATTGCAGATGCGTTGCCGGCTAATTTTTTGCCGGAAAACACACCTTCTAACCACTTTGTATGATATTCTTCACAATTCTTGTTCCCAGCTTATCTGGAGCATTTTTCATACTTAAGCCTATCCCGTTCGATGACCAACAACACTCTAACTATCCTGATGCATAAATACATACTACTCCTTTACGGTATCATCAATTACACTTTTGAATAACCTTCCACGAGATTTAAAAGATGGTCCTCAATAAAATACGTAAACGTAAAACATTATTTAAAATTACTTGATTAATGTTTTTGGTTTGTATAATATTATAATTTCCGATACTAGATTGTATGTATTTTATTGGTATAGTATGTATTTTTATTTATATGTGTATATGTGTGTATAAGTGTATATATGTATAAAGTAAAATATTTATATTATATTATATTTTTGAATAATATGTGAAAATAAGTTAGTTTTTTATGTTGCGGCTCTACCCATAGCTCTCACCACACTACCAAAGGTTAGCTGGCAGAGAATACCTTTTCCTTAAGTTCGCTTTTGTACCGAATGTTTGTTTGTTTGAGTGCATAAATAATTTTCTATATCTATCTAAGAGTCAACCGCTCACCTCAAGGAATGGGGTTCCAAGTTGCGCGGCTTTCATGCAGCCTTGAAACCTTCTCAGATTCTCCCTTCAGCTACTACCCGCATGAGATCGACACATTTGCTCCACCAACCAATGCAACGACAGATATAGCCAAAGGGCAGTTATAAGATAATAGTAATAATTCGCCATCAGAAAGGGTTTGTGTCACTGAAGTTGAGTATATGCGACGTCTGCGCGCCGTTGCGTGCGGTGGCACCCATGTGGCTAGCTACTTTTTTGCTTATAAAACGGACTGAGCGTACCGTTAATGGAGTATTGGCTCTGGCGTAGAACAGTGCACTTGTCGTATTCCGTTACTAGCTCATCCTTGACATATTGGATAATTAATTAGTTTGCACGAATTAATTATTATTCTCAACTACAAAATTAGTCTCGGTACAATTTATAGTTGATCAACTCTGTTTTTATTAACGTGATCTGTGTATTTCATAATTGTATCAAGTAATATATTGTAAATTAACCTTACTTAATAGGAAATTCCCGCTGGGTTTCTTGCTGGTTCTTCCCAGGATAGAGGTTTTATCCGAACCGGTGGTAGTAGTACTATATTGAATGAAAGTGATTCTATTCTATTCTAAAAGGCTTATCCTTTGTGACTCTCTACATCATAGTAACATCCTTCATCAGAAGTGGGAATACAGCTTTCCATTTAAGTTTTACATTCTTAAATACCTTTTTTGCGCAAATATGATCATGTTTCTTGTTTTCGTAATAAGCTCAAGTGGCTTCCTATTCGTCTTTTCCGGAATGCTCATATTCTGTCACTTCTTTACAATATTCTCTTTAATCCTCCGTATCCTTCTTATCTTAAGGATCGCTTTTAATTCCTTTACTATTCCTATTCGAAAGTTTTGAGATAATTAGAAAATTTTACATTAAAATGCCTGCCCATAATACCAAATTTTGGACAGTTCGTTTACTATCCAAGCAGTCCGTTCATGGAATGCCCTACCTCTGTCAGTGAGACGCCCAATGTTTATCTGTTTTTAGAAGCTTGTACACAATCATTATCTTAACCTTTGAATTTGTGTCATCTATATATGTATACATTCGTATTTTATGTCTTTATTTATTATTTATTTCTATATATTATATGGATATCTTTATTAATATTGTTTCTACATCATCTAATCACACAATTTTCTGCTTTTTTCTAATCCTGTCCATCCAAGGTTGTCTGGAAGAAATCACTTTAGCGATAAGACCGCCCATTATGTCACTATTTTTTTCTTTTTTCGTATATGTATTGATTTGGTGTACACAATGAATTACCTATTTATCTATCTACCTTCCTACATATACGTTTTTCGATCATGTTTGTCTCACCCACCAACAAGTTGTCTTCAATCATTCAAAGGTGGGTAATTTACAGATATATTATTATGTTGTTATATAAAACATCACAGAGGTCAGACTGTCTGCAGCCCGGTAATGAAGGGACCTGACTTGGGCAAAGTTACGTTGTGAGTTAAACCAATACGCAGAGAACGCCATTGAGAATAGCAACCCGCCAAACAACTATCGTAGAGATGCAATGCCGCAAAACGCAACAAGCATCAATACGACTATCGTCAGCTTATACCATTCCCACGTCCTCTTACAATCCCAGCAGACATCACCACCCGCATATCTCCACCGACCAAACCCACAAGATGCGTCGAATCAGGAGCAGCACACCCGCAGATCCATCACAAGACGCAATACTGTAAGCAGCAGTAAGCATCAATGCAACTATCATACGGATACAACCACTCACAACACTTCCGTATGATCCTCGACTTTGGTAACAAAATTTGTACTGTTGTTAACTAAAAGGAGGCGAGAGAAGTGTCAGGATCGTGCCAAATGGAAGTCCGTAGTCTCTGCCTACCCCTCTGGGTGACAGGCGTGAGTGTTTATGTTATGTTATGTAATGTTAACTAAAAATCGACGTATCATAGCGCTATTGCAAAGACATGGAGTTGAGTATGCTTGCTGCACTTAAAAGTACTACCAAACACACTCACCCTAATTCGAAAGATAGCCGACGTATCATAACGCTATGCGCTAAGACGTCGCCCACAACCGGTAGGGCTGTGCGATGTCCACGGATAAGTCGTATTGCTACAACAAACCATGGCACTAAGAGATGATATGTCTAGGACACATCGGTTAGCGAGTCCAAGTTTACCTCGGTCTTGGAGGCTGAAGCAATCTGCATGCCACTATAATAACTTTTCAAGTCCCATTTCTATCAATATAATACTTTTAAATATTAGAGACCTTCTACATATTTGCTTTATTTCATAGACCTTACTATTATATGTTTTTATGTATGTCTGCTATTATAATGCTTATGCGTCTTAGGGACCTTCTATATTAATGTTTTTGTATCATAGACTGTACTATCATAAGTCCCTAATATAGGACTATACATTGTGCTACAGTACTATAGTAGTCAGGCACCTGACCACCACATATATGTGTATGACCTTGGTATGCGTCTCCGGCACCTCCTCTTTAATCAATCGTTACATCCAGTAATACAAGAACACCTCATTAACTTATTTATAATAAATTTTGACACATTTTCAATTATGTTACAAATGTTATTTATCTTTATTATTGCAATATAATCGACTTGTGTTTCTATTATTTAATACATTTTAAATACTTAAAGCAGTTTTAATAAATTTAAAGTTTTTAAAGATATAAGTTTTACTTTACTATAATTCTTAATATTCGGAATGAATTTATTTGAACTTTATGCTTATTAGCACATTTTAATTGTTCAAAATATTATATCTATGATATTTTAAAATGTTTTGTATTGAATTTAATTATTATTTATTATTAATAATAATAATGCATCGTCACAATATGTTGCAAACTAGGTACTATTTAGTCATTGTTATGCAGACGACAGATTTACTTATGATGCTTTATACACCGTCCTTTAATATTTTCCGGAAACACGTCATCCAGGTCCGGACGAAATTTGTGCCTGAAGTCAAGTATTTTTGAAAAATGTTGAAATTAAACACTTTTGGTGTATCTCCTTAGTTTTAAAGTACTCTCCTTGTTGCCTCAGCCTGCATCGGAATCCGGCATTGACATATCAAGTAACGTGCTGGTTCGCAGTCAATTTTATTTATTTATTTATTTATTTAACACCAGCAAGACATACACTAACAGAAGCATAATATTTTACAAAATCATAAAAACTAAGTGTTGATTTAATTACAGGTGTTACACACATTTCATAAAAAATAGACACAGTATATATATGTAGTGAATTAAATTGAATACAAAAATTAAGAGATCAATATATAAAATCAGAATTTAGTATTATATAACAATTACATCATGCATAATCTACTACTGTTATTTTCATAAGTAATTTTATAAACGTTAAACATTAACAGAAATAAAACATTAGTAAATTATAATATACAATCATTAGTTAATCACAATTTAGCTTTAATATTACTAGTAAGAAAAAACATCTTTACAACTATTTGAGGAATGTAAATGTAATAAGTCACGTTTAAATTTCAAAGATTATCTGAAAATATGTAAATCATCATCATGTCATCTTTTCTATCTTTATGTTTATTATCAGTAGTCATTATGGCACTAATACAATTCTTATAACTCAACATCAATCTATTAATCGGAGAATAGCGCGCTGACGAACGTGTGCTATTTTCACGAATTGTATACAAGATGACGGATTTTGACTTCAATGGGGCACGAAAATTTAATTTGGCTAGTAAATAGGAACTATCAATTACGCCATTCACCAACTTATACAAGAAAATAAGGTCAAGTAGCTGTCTTCGATTCGAAAGTGACTGAAGCTAAAGTAATTTAGGTTATCTTCGAAGTTCTAAGAGTTTTAATTAGCTTATGATCGTAAGATAAATGCAAAGAAATCTATTTTGTATCCTTTCGATTCTATGAGTAAATATTAAAGTGGGATTCCATACTACGCTGCAATATTCCAAGATACTTCATACCAAGGCTGAGTAAATAATTATTTTAGTGCAAGCATCCTTAAATTGCTTACAGTTACGGAAGACGGAGCCAAGAGTCCTAAAACCCTTGTTGACAACATTATCTATGTGGATATTATAACGAAGCTTATTGTCAAGCGTTGCTCCTAAATCGCGTATGTGAGGAATTTCAGACAGAATACGACCATCAATGTAATATGTTGTTGCAAGAGATGTTTTCTTTCTAGAAAATTATATAAAATGACACGTGTCAGCTTTAGTATTATACCGTTACATGACACCATAATGTAATATTATTTAAGTCTTCCTGTAAGAATTCTGCATCAGAATTTGAGCAGACAGGTCTAAAGATCTTTAGATCAGCAAACAAATAAAACTCAGAATTTTCAAAGCAATTACTAATGTGTCGTTGATGAAAATGTTAAACTACAAAGGCCCTAGATGAAATCTTTGAGGTACGCCAGTATAGGCAAAAAACGGCTCAGAAGCATAACCATCAACAACAACAGTTGACGATCGATTGGCAAGACATAACTTAATCCAGTCCAGCCAAGGGTTTGCTATACCCATCCTTTTGAATTTGACAAGTAAAATAGAGTGATCAATCTTGTCAAAGGCCTTACTGAAATTTGTGTAGATTGCATCAACGGATTTGCCAGTATCAAGAGACTCAGTAATGTCTTCACAAAGAAAACAAGGTTAGTAACTGTTGATCGAGCTTTCACAAACCCATGTTGTTCAGATGTAACTAATTGTTTAAAGTGACCTGAAATAAGAGGACATTTAAGTTGCTCAAACACTTTTGCAAAAACGGAAATAATGGAAATAGGTCTATAATTTTTAGTTTCTCTGTCTCTGGTTTTGAACAAAGGCAACACAAGGCTTCTTTCCATAAGGTTGGATATGTACCAGTCCTAAGAGATCTATTGATAATCAGTGCAATTGGCGGCAACGTTAGCGCAATTACGTACAAATATCGATGGAATACTATCTGCTCCAACCCTTTCCTAATGTCAAGTCTTTTAAAACATTGTAAACCTGGTCCACTGTATATGATATATAATCAAGGTACACATTGCAACAAGGGTTATTAAGATAAGGACTAGTATCAAAGTTTTGGATATTATTATTGTGACTGTATACTGACAAAAACCATTGAAACAGATTTATTATCGTCTTTTATTTTGAATGATTGAACTTTTGCCTTTCTTTTGTTTTAGGAATGACCAAATTAATTTTGGGTTTGACTTTAAAGAGAGTTCCAGTCGTTCTATATACTTAGCGTAGGAGTATGCTAGCATCTCCTCACATCTTCTTTTCAGTAAGTCAAAGGAAAGTTTATCGCGAGGATTGTTATATTTACGAACTTTCATCCTATATTTATATTTTTCTTTAATACATTTTATCAGACACGGAGTAAACCAAACTGGGTATTTATGACTACGCAGTTTCGCCTTAGGTACATATTTCTGCATTAAATTACGAATTTTGTCATAAAACACTGTAACCATATCATGAACACAAAGACATTCACCCAAAATTTCCCTCCAGTTAATTTCATTTAGATCTTTCCTTATATTTTCATAATCAGCCTTGTGAAAGCAAAACTTTGTAATTGTACTATTAGGGACTAGTGGTGCCAGATCTGTAAAATCTATTGAAAAACTAATGGCGGATGAAGGATCAACTCATGTCAAAGGATCAGGACATGATAGAATATGTTAATATTAGACAAGACAAGATCGAGCATTTTATTTTTAGAGTTCTTAATTTGATTAAATTGGTTCAATTCATTGCACGAGAGAAATTATGTTAAGAGGTTGTGTAGATAGCTGTTGGAGTATTTTGCACAAAGATGCCCGTGTGGCTTTAGATGCTTTATTATACTACATAGATTATAATCTCCAGCAACAATTATATTTTCATCGAGTGATTCCAATACTCACTCGAGTTATTAATAAAATGCTCAATAATGTGTTTTGGACTGGTGGGGAATATACACAGCACATATATAAAGCTAAGAATTTATTTACTTAGAAGGTAAGGCTAAACTAGCCTACAACAATGAGCTGTTTAGATGTTATACCGGATGTTTGTGAATCGCTCCCGAAAACGAAGACCGATGATAGTACTAACGATATCTTTGATGATGGGTCAGAAAGAAAATCGATCCCGAGGAAAAAAAACATCTTTTCACAACGTTTTATTAGCTTCATTCACGCTCCATCATGTTAGTACAGCTAAATGATACGATAATTTCATTAAAACAAAATCATGAAAATACTTAAACATAAAACCAGCAGTGAAACTTAAAATAAAATCAGCTGACAATAGGGTCTATATTCTCACGGACGTCGAACTCTTATCGAGCTTGGTACGAAACAATGCATTAGGTATTACTACTCAGTCTACCCTTCCCTTACACACACGCGCTGCCACCGCCCGGCCGACTCGTGTCGCCTCGCGCTGTGGAATTTACATTACAGCATTGTTAATATGTGGGAATTCCCCAAATTGCGGGAATTTAAAGTTGGTTGGGGATTTATGGGATTGGTATTATGCGGGAAAATGCGGTATTTTGAAAATCGATAGCCAGGGCCAAGTCAGAACCTTTTTCAAGAAATCTAAATACTTATCTTAACATTTTGTTAGGTTACTAATGAATATCGAATGACTCCTTTTAATTATCTTCATTGCACCACATTTAATTTTCGGATTTATTTCAGCAACTTTTGTATCATTTAATGCTTTTATTTATTTATTTATAAAAAATGTTAGTTAAAAAGTAAATCTTATAAAATTAGTTAAAATTGTTTCATTTCTTAAAATAAAATTGAGGGAATCTGTTAGTTTTGTCCTTAAATTGGAATTTGACATGAATTTTCGTGGAATTTGACAATTGGTAGGCAACGCGCTGGTGTAGGCAATGCAACTGAAATTTATCTCCTAAGATTTGTTTGCCGGTGACATAAGAATAAGAGGCGGCAATCACTATAAAACTTGCAAGTAATTTTAATAGTTTTACGTACCTCTTTTAAATTCTAAGTATTGGTCGGATTAAATACGGAAAGTCAATTAAAATGAAGTAAAAGAATTACTTTTAGATTAATTTGAGAGATTAATTAACTGTTGATTATAATTGCAATTGATTTTAACTATTAAATTATTCAGTACCATTTCATTTCTATTTTCTTGTACAAAATCAAAGGTAACGATGAAATAGTGTTTATAATGTAAGTAGTACTGAGTACCCCATTAAGTACGTTTATTAATTTCAATATCATTTTTGTAGTAAAGAACTGCTTGTTGCGTCAGGGTACAATTGAATGTGTAATTGTATTAAAAATTACAACTGTAACTTCTAAATTCCATATGAAGACTAGTCGTAGGGATAACTAAACTTATAAATAAAATAAACGTTGGCAATTTCTGTAACGGTTGCTGCGATTCTGAAAATTATCAGTGCTTACTGCAAGTACGTTACGACGCACGAGGTATTTGTTTTGGGAGATTGATTATTAATTTTAGTTTTTGAGACAGTTCCATGTTGACGTGCGTGAGCGACAGTTCAATCGTTTTGTTTATTAAATTCTGTTGTTAATACTTTGTATTATTCTTATTGTTACGTTATGTGTTTCTTATTTTGTTTTAATAATGCCTAACGTGTAACATTTAGTGCTCGTGAATACGGCAACATATTAATGTGCCTTGGAGAATCTCATAAGGCCACGGAGGATTTAGATCGGTAAGCTGTTTCATACCTAATTTTTTTCAAATAACTTAGTACTGAATTGAACTAAATAGGTACATAACTGATTACATCAGAATAATATACATACCTACACGATGGATGAAAAATCATGACTTTATCCTCGTTAACATTTCATTTAAGTATTTTTTTCATTAGCGGGGAATCGAACCATGTATTTGGTATGTTTAACCTGTGAATTCGAATTAAAGTGGCTAGGTGGAGACAGCACAGTGGCAAAATTTATTTTTATTTACTTTATTGGAGACAAACAGAAACAAAAGATATGAAAGAAAAATATACAAGTAATATAAGACAATGGTAATTACAATTGTTTCTATAAACTGTCTCACTAAGATACATAATATTTATATTATGAAGCAGGTCGTAATTGGTATCGTCTGCACAACAAGCAGGGCAAGTCTGTACTTAAATAAAAAGAAAACAATCATCTGAAAACAATCATCTAACATGTACAATAATAAATACTAAATATCCTTATATATCTAATTCATAATTGCTACTAAAGTACTTTTTAATTTAGTTTTAAAAGCTGAACGAGATAGAGAAAATATCGATGTCGTTAAGCATTTTATTGTGGAGGACACACATTCTGTGTACTGTGTTTTTACCAATGTTGGTCCTGGTTTTTGGTATATGAAATAAATTTTTTGATCGTGTGTTTTGGGTGGTATTTATGGCAAGTTGTAAATTATTAGGTATTGGTGGTATGATCTAGCTGCGGGTCGCGCGAATTTGGCTTCCGCGCATATATTGACCCCTAGTCAGCTGATTTTATGTTTAAGTATTCCACTGCAGGTTTTATGTTTACGTATTTTCATGATTTTTAATGAAATTATCGTTTAATTTAGCTGCACTAACATGATGGAGCGTGAATAAAGCTAATAAAACGATGTGAAAAGATAATTTTTTTCCTGGATCGATTTTCTAACCCATTATCAGTTGCATCGTTAGTACTATCGTCTTCTTCGTTTTCGGGAGCGTTTCACAAACACACTGTATAAAATATTAGTCTCAACTCATCGCCAGGACACTTCTACTAGGGTTTCCCAACAAGCTCTTTTCACTTAACCACAACGGATAGCGTTTCAAATCGTCGACGACCAAATTCTTACCAATCGTATTGATTCACTGGTCATGCGAAGAGACGTTGCATTTCTGTGCTTTTTCTATTGCATATACCACGAAAACTAAGACTAGTTGTTCGGATTAATTCCTGCCGCAAAATTCAACCAATGCACACTGCGACAAAACTCAAAATTTCGTATTACACATCATCACAATGGTTTACGGTCCACTACCGTGCGTTTTTCAAGATTTTTTTTTGCCACGCACGACCACATTGTGAAATTTACCGTCCTTACTAGTTTTCCCGCGCCAATACGACTTAGGGACCTTAAAGAAAAAGGGTTACTCCTTTCTAACAGACCAGCAACGCAACTGCTATTACCTGGTGTTGCAGATGTTCATGGACAACGGTGATCACTTAATATCAGGTCAGTCGTATGCTCGTTTCTTTCTTTTTATATTATTAAAAAATCAGGCCTTTTCTGTACTCACGAGGTTCTAAGCGCCACTGTATACTTGATTGAATGCAAGTAGTCAATCAACTTCCTGCAATATGTATGTATATATACCTATATTATCACATGCAACCCAATTTAGATCTCACACTAAAATTATTAATTGTAATTTTAAATGCTAAACTAGCACAAGCTTGACGGTGAAGGAAAACATTGGCACATGTCTTAGAAATGAATTAATGATTCAGAAGGTGTAAACTCAACACACACTTAAGTGCGTTGACTTACTGCTCCATTACCCTCTCAGAAATAAAAGGTCTCTACTTTTTATAAGTTATTTTAAAAACTCAAAAGATAAACTCTTTTGGGTTTATTTTATATTTTAAGGTCTTATTTATGGAAAAAAGTAACGTATTTTTATAGAAGAGTAATTTTTTAGAAAAAAGGGGTGACAAACGAGCACACATCCCACCTGATGGTAAGTTGATGCTTTAGCCCTTTGACACCTATAACTATCGTCGCTTAAGAATCAAAATGTAAATGTGTTGTCCCCTGAAAACTAATATGAAAAGCCTCGTTTCCAGTAAAAAGGGTTACCGATCTATACGCTCACTATACGCAAAATAATTAAGCTGCTATTTCACGATGGTATTCTGTTAGAGGGTGTTTCTTCAACGGTCGAGCCGACCTACTCGTAGCTTACCTTGAACTCACCGGTGCGTATACTGTTAAATTTTTTGTTCCCATGTTCCCATCCATTAAATCTTTTCTGTAAAAAGTCCAAGTACGTTTGTCGGATTATGAAAATTTGATCAAGGGAAATAACTTTTACGACGAGTCAAAAGACTATATATCAGTGAAAGTGGCTTTTTTTCGCTATTTAATTTTAATACTTATTTTAAATAAAATTGCAAAGGAGTCTATTTAAAGTGTTAAAATTCTTTACTTTATCCTCTATTTAAAATGAGTGACTTATTTTATATCAATCCTTAAACGTCAGAATGTTTAAAGTTTATTCCTGTCTATGTATAATATATATAAGATTTGTACCATACTATGTATTGGGTAGGGTGTAATGTTGTTCTCGAGTGGCAACCTCGTATCGGTAAGCGAAGTGTAGGGCGGACCTCCACTAAATGGAGTGACGAGTTGGTAAAATATGTAGGAAATCGCTGGATACAGGTGGCTCATGACCGTGATTAGTGGCGTTCCTTGCAACCAACGTCATACAAAGATTAGCCTTCTTTCAGATCACCTCTGAGGCCTAAGATGAAATGCCTTACAGCCTGTAACTATACTGACTTTCTATAAACTTGAGCTGCGGTACAAGCAACTGCTACTTGGCGACAAAAATGAGCAAAAAATTGCTACCAACCCAGACGGACTCCTAGACAGAGAAGGAGTCCCAGTAATAGATACCTAAGGTACACTTAAAAACGGTCGGCTGATGTCAGCAAATTCCACTAAGCTGTGGTGCGGGGCAAAAATCTTCTGGAAAATTGATTAGTGGTGTACTGATTACCATTAAATATTGTTTCTTTGTGATAATTTTCGTACATAACATCACTTTCGTAGGCCAATCAGAAAGTTTAAAAAAGCACTAGGATTTTCTCCTGTATCGTGGAGGCAGTTTACAAACACAAATTGCACAAGGACAAACATCCAGACCCGGAACAATTATTTGTAGGCCATACAAACACTTGTTCCGTGCGGATTCGAACTGCGCACCCCAGCGCAGCAACTCATTGCTAAGCCACTGCGCCACGGAGCCGTCTTAAAAATATAGCGAGACGATTCAGATTCAAACGTAGTAATCATGTCACGGCACCATTTCACACGTGCTTGCTTCTGAGTGGATGAGGTTATGCGCCACCCAACGCAAAACTATTCTCACGCGAAGGTGTTCGTGTAAAATCTCGTGAACGTCTACCGATTCAATCTGCAATATGTGCTAAATATTTTCAATAAAATTTTTACTACTTACTAGCACATTTCCTTCCATGACATCTGTCAAAAGGGCTACCCTTTCTTTATTCACCTCTCAAAACTAGGCAACCGTACTAAAATTTGTTATACCAGCGGTACACAGTTGCCTTAAAAGGGACTTTATCTAAAAAAGCCATTTCAAGACACTTCCGATTCCGAAAAAATTATCGCGCCAAAATGATCCCGACGTAGATACATTTTTCAATGAAACACGTTAATTTAATATAGTTCGTAAATAAATGGAGGGTTTGTATTATGACCATTATAGTTATATTATATCTATATTATAGTTGTAGCACAAATTGGTTGGCTCAACCTGGGAAGGACCTCGCTCTCACAGAATGCCAGCGTAAAATAGCACCTTTCTATTGCTGTATTTTGTGTGGTGAGTGTAGAGAACCAGAGACCCTTTTTACTGGAAACGACCATCTTAGTCCTCGGAGTAACAACGAGAAATCAAAAGGCAAACGCATGTTGATTCTTAATCGAGGATACCTGATGTAGAAGATGTCTATGGGTCACAGCATTCACTTACCATCGGGTGGACTGTCTGCTCGTTTGTCACCCTTATTCTTCAAAAAATATTTTCAAAATATTTTTATTATTTATTTTCATTCGTTTTGAACAGCCAACCCGTGATAGTTCATAAGCTAGATGCTCGCCTTAAATTCAATGGCCCGCGAACAACTTGACTTTCTCCGTTTCCTGCCGACGACATTAAAATTCTAAAAAGATTTTTAATTTATTTATTTTGTACTTATATTGCATATCCATCATGACTTTGTTGAGTTTATAAAAAGCAAATTTAAGTAATTCAAAACAAAAAACGTGGTAAGCGATAAAGTAAACCATGTTATAGAATGTTAAAGAAACTGAGTGTTTGAAAAACCAAAAATAAATCGAAGACGTATAATGAAGACGTGTAATGTATAATGTAATAATATTCTAAAACCAAAACCAAAAGCTACAGACTCATAATGAAGACCAACATTTACCAGCACATATTTATTGTATAACATTAACAAACGACCATACAGTCCACATGGTTTTAAGTGGATGCCGCGGCCCATAGACATCCACATCTGTCTCTTTTTTTTATAGGAGAGGGGCAACGAGACACCTGATGGTAAGTGACTACTGCCGTTTATGAACAACTGCAACACCAGGGTATTGCAGATGCGTTGCCGGTCCTTTAAAAAAGAGTAGGCTCTTTTCTTTAAGTCTTCGATTAAGAATCAAAATGCAGATGCATTTTCACCCTAAGGACACATGTAATGCCTCGTTTCCAAAAGGGTCTCTGGTTCTTAAATATTTAAATTAAATATTTTTATTGGGTAACAAGGACATTGTAAATTAGTAGAGGTTATAGTTGAGACCTCCTTTAAGTCAGTAAGATTTAAATGTTTGTGCCAGTTGCTACACTCTTCCCAGCCTAATTCTATCATAAACTCATCATCAGCCTATCAGAAGACTACTAAAAACAAAGGCCCCCCATACATGGCCACAAAAAATGGTATTTTTTATAAAAGTTATTTACAAACGAACTTACAGCCTGCTTGATGGAAAGTGACACCTGGACGTTACTTGGATGGTGAATAACATGAACACCCTTTTTAGACACGTTTTCTATATTTTTTTAATTTCTCAGACATGCAGGTTTGCTCATGATGTTTTTCTTTACCCCCGAGCACGTGATAAATCAGCACTTAAAATTGCAATTAATAATTTCATTGGTAGCGGCGGGATCGAAGCCCTGTTGCTTACATATTGTGAAATTTACAGAGAGTGCTTAGCCTATCAGCTACTTCGGCTCACTGGCAATGAAAAGTAATTTGACTTCAGTTTAAAAGACCCTAATAAAGTCCAATGCACAATAGTCCCTAATATTAAACAGACACGCAAATAAGTGAATATATCTAGAAAACAAGAAACATTTTCATACATATTTAAATATTTTATTTGGAAAACTGTTTTCACTTTTGCTGCGTTACCGTAACTTGGGCATTTTTATGAATAAATAAATAAAATGTATGATTTACTGCTTTTCTTTTCGGAAGCTCAACATAAAATAGCAAGCAATGAATATAATAATGTGACTCACGTAACTCGCGTCCGAAATGTCAGTAATTTAGAAAAGTTAATTTACATGGTAGAGCCTCGCTGCGGCTATACATTATGGTAGTAACACGAATGGGTCGGCTCGACCGGGGAAGGACCACGCTCTCACAGAATGCCAGCGTAAAATAGCACTCTTTCTATTGCTGTATTTTGTGTGGTGAGTGTAGAGAACCAGAGACCCTTTTACTGAAACGACCATCTTAGTCCTCAGTAACAACGAGAAATCAAAAGGCAAACGCATGTTGATTCTTAATCGAGGATACCTGATGTAGAAGATGTCTATGGGTCACAGCATTCACTTCCATCGGGTGGACTGTCTGCTCGTTTGTCACCCTTATTCTTCAAAAATATTTTCATAATATTTTTATTATTTTTCATTCGTTTTGAACAGCCAACCCGTGATAGTTCATAAGCTAGATGCTCGCCTTAAATTCAATGAACAACTTGACTTTCTCCGTTTCCTGCCGACGACATTAAAATTCTAAAAGATTTTTAATTTATTTATTTTGTACTTATATTGCATATCCATGACTTTGAGTTTATAAAACAATTTAAGTAATTCAAAACAAAAACGTGGTAGCGATAAAGTAAACCATGTTATAGAATGTTAAAGAAACTGAGTGTTTGAAAACCAAAAATAAATCGAAGACGTATAATGAAGACGTGTGTATAATGTAATAATATTCTAAAACCAAAACCAAAAGCTACAGACTCATAATGAAGACCAACATTTACAAGCACATATTTATTGTATAACATTAACAAACGACCATACAGTCCACATGGTTTTAAGTGGATGCCGCGGCATAGACATCCACATCTGTCTTTTTTTTATAGGAGAGGGGCAAACGAGACACCTGATGGTAAGTGACTACCGCCGCCTATGAACAACTGCAACACCAGGGGTATTGCAGATGCGTTGCCGGTCCTTTAAAAAAGAGTAGGCTCTTTTCTTTAAGTCTTCGATTAAGAATCAAAATGCAGATGCATTTTCACCCCTAAGGACTAACATGTAATGCCTCGTTTGCAGTAAAAAGGGTCTCCGGTTCTCTTAAATATTTAAATTAAATATTTTTTATTGGGTAACAAGGACATTGTAAATTAGTAGAGTGTTATAGTTGAGACCTCCTTTTAAGTCAGTAAGATTTAAAATGCTTGTTCCAGAAGGCTACACTCTTCCCTAGCCTAATTCTATCATAAACTCATCATCAGCCTATCAGAAGACTACTAAAAAACAAAGGCCTCCCCCATACATGGCCACAAAAAATGGTATTTTTTATAAAAGTTATTTACAAACGAACTTACAGCCTGCTTGATGGAAAGTGACACCTGGACGTTACTTGGATGGTGAATAACATGAACACCCTTTTTAGACACGTTTTCTATATTTTTTTAATTTCTCAGACATGCAGGTTTGCTCATGATGTTTTTCTTTACCCCCGAGCACGTGATAAATCAGCACTTAAAATTGCAATTAATAATTTCATTGGTAGCGGCGGGGATCGAAGCCCTGTTGCTTACATATTGTGAAATTTACAGAGAGTGCTTAGCCTATCAGCTACTTCGGCTCACTGGCAATGAAAAGTAATTTGACTTCAGTTTGAAAGACCCTAATAAAGTCCAATGCACAATAGTCCCTAATGTTAAACAGACACGCAAATAAGTGAATATATCTAGAAAACAAGAAACATTTTCATACATATTTAAATATTTTATTTGGAAAACTGTTTTCACTTTTGCTGCGTTACCGTAACTTGGGCATTTTTATGAATAAATAAATAAAATGTATGATTTACTGCTTTTCTTTTCGGAAGCTCAACATAAAATAGCAAGCAATGAATATAATAATGTGACTCACGTAACTCGCGTCCGAAATGTCAGTAATTTAGAAAAGTTAATTTACATGGTAGAGCCTCGCTGCGGCTATACATTATGGTAGTAACACGAATGGGTCGGCTCGACCGGGGAAGGACCACGCTCTCACAGAATACCAGCGTAAAATAGCAGCTTTATTTTGCTGTGTTTCCTATGGTGAGTGTAGATAACCGGAAACTCTTTTTACTGGAAACGAGGCATTACATCTTATTCATCTGGGGTGACAACGTATCCGCATTTGATTCTTAATTGAGGCTAAACGTAGATGTCTGTGAAACTCATTATTCACTTACCATCAGGTGGACTGTGTGCTCGTTTGTAACTCTTATTATATTTAAAAAAAAAAACAAAATATAAGCTATCACGCCACCCAGAGGGATAAGCAGATCTCTCGCTTGTTTCAGATCCATATACCTACGCATACATGATCGTCAGTTACGGGTACTCTAAATTTGGCCCATCTTCAATATATCACCAATTTTTTTCGATAAAATTCCATCAAGGCCGTCCATTGCCAACTCTGCCACTCAGTTCTGCAGCAAAAATTTACTTTGTCACTACTTGCTCATTCATTATTTCTACGTGTGCAAACCACCGAAGCATTCCTGTTGTAATCCATGTTAAAAAGTCATCTTCTTACAAACCATTTGCTAATCACACAATTTCTCATCCTTTCAATTAAAGTCACCACTAACATATTAACCTAACACCTAACTTTTACTACCATACATTAAGGTAGGGACTAACTCAGCATTGTGAATAGCCATACGTGTCTTTAGTGACACATTCTGACTTCCCACAATAGAGTGTAGAGCCGCATTTTCTCTGTTTCCTGCACTCACTCGTCGCTCTATATCCTTGTATATGTCTACCATCCCTTCCAAATACATTATTTTAAATAGTTATCCAAACTCATCAACTTGCTTTACAAACTCCCCTTAGATTCTTATTTCACATTTCGTTTTACATTCTTCTCTTTCAAAAACTATCACTTTCGTCTTGATTGTGTTCACTTCCATCCCTCTTTAACAAAAGAGTTTTTTTTTTATAGGAGAGGGGGCAAACGAGCCTGCGGTTCACCTGATGTTAAGTGACCACCGCCGCCCATGAACAACTGCAACACCAGGGGAATTGCAGATGCGTTGCCGGCCTTTTAAAAAGGAGTAGGCTCTTTTCTTGAAGGTCCCTAAGTCGTATCGGTCCGGAAATATCGCTGGTGGTAATCGGTTCCACAAGGAAGTTGTGCGAGGAAGAAAACATCTTCTAAATCGCACAGTGGTGGACCGCCAATCATCCAGATGGTATGGATGGTATCGCGAGTTTTGTCGCGATGTGCGATGGTCAAATTGAGCGGCTGGAATTAGTCCGAACAATTCCTCAGAGCACTCCCCGTGGTACACGCGATAAAATACGCAGAGATGCAACATCTCTACGCAGTGCTAGTGAGTCAAGCCGATCGGAAGAACTCGGTCGTCGACGATTCGATCTGCTCTGCGCTGAATGCGGTCAAGTGGAAGGAGCTGGCACTGGGGCCTGCCCAGAGATGGGACAGTATTCCATGTGAGGCCGAACCTGCGCCTTGTAAAGTTGCAGGCGGTGTGCCGGCATGAAATACTGCCCGCTCTACTGAGCACGCCAAGCTTTTACAGGCTAATTTTGCCTTCTTCCAGTGACCACGAAACTGCACGTCACTCGATATGTCAACGCCGAGGATTCCGATACTGGCTGAGGCAACAAGGGGTGCCTTGAAACTGAGGTGATACGACAAAGGGGTTCCTTTTAGCGTAAACGCGCAAACTTGTGTCTGGGGATTGAACTGGACTAGATTTAGTCGACCCCAATCCGAGACTTTGTCCAACAAAGTCTCGACTTCAGACACAAGTTTGTTCCGGTACTCGGCGACGTTTTCCGAGAAATATTGGCATGGCTGGTGTATAGAGCATCACCAGTGCTGTCATCCATAGCAATGAATGTTACCGGTTTGCAACATATCATTGATATGCAGAAGAAACAGCGTTGGTGATAGCACGCAGCCTGTGGAACACCAGCGTTAATAGTCTTGTAATCGGAGCACACCGTCTACTACGACCTTGATGCTCCGATCAGCCAGAAAACTGGTGATCCAATTGCACAATTTCTCGGGAAGCCCATGGAAGGAAGCTTCGAAAGAAGCGCTTTGTGCCAGACCCGATCGAAGGCCGCTATGTCAAACTAACGGTGCCTCCCTTGGACTCGATCGCCTGCGCCCATCTATGTGTTAGGTAAAGAAGATCACCAGCTGAGCGACCCCGACGGAAACCGTACTGGCAGTCACTAATCAGCTGGTGCTCCTCAAGGTACCGCATGAGCTGGCAGTTAATAATTGACTCCATTATTTTCGAGAACAAGGAGGTGATGGCGATAGGCCTGTAATTGGACGGATCAGAGCGGTTACCTTTTTGGGATCGGGTGCACGAAAGCTGTCTTCCATGAATTCGGGACAACGCCTGGGGTAGGAGTACCGAAAAGACGCGTTAGAACCGGTGCCAACTCTGGAGCGCGTCCTCAGCACAATTGTGCGATTCCATCAGGCCCACTCGACTTGTGGATGTCCAGGAGAGTGCTTTGCGTACTGAGCACTGTGTGAATCGCACATCAGGCATAGACACTCACACTGCGGGATGGTCGGCGGTGTGTTCCCCTGTCATCAAGAGTCGAGGTGGACGCAAAAAGAGCCTAAAAGGTCGGCTTTCTCTTTGCGTCGTGGGCCAGTGAGTCATCCTCCTGTGCAGAGATGGAAGTGATGGCTTACAGAAATTTCCTTGGACAGCCTTGGCGAGACCAGAATGCACGGGTTCCCGAAGGAAGTCGAACTAGTTTCTCGCCAATTCTGCCTATGTGCTCTGACTTTGCCTTGGCAATAACTCTTTGAAGGACTTGGAGGCGAAGTTATACTTTTTAAGCATGCTGGTGTTTATTCCGAGCCGCCGAAGCCTCAGCCCAGCCTGATAACCTCCCTGCTTACTGCGTAATGCAGTCTTACAGGAGCGACCAAACCAAGGCTGCGATCTGCCACCGATGGGTACCACAGATGATGGAATAAATAGTTCCATTCCCTGTAGCACCACATCGGTGACAGAGTCAGCAACAGCGCTGGGATCATCCGGCGAGAAGCAAACCCGCCCATGGGTGGGATGCAAAGAAAGACCGCATTCCATCCCAATCCGCCGACCTGTAATGCAAACACGGCGGCAACCTGCAGAACGCAACCGCGAGGAGAGCGTGAGTGGCACCACTCCGGATCAGACAATGGTCCGAAGAGCCAAGGGGGCATCGACGAAACCTGATATCCGTCCGGATGAGAGGTCAGCAGAAGGTCCAACAGGAAGGTGTATGATCCTCCACATCTGGAATCCGTGTAGGCGAAGTAATCAGTTGTGTCAGACCATATGCCAAAGGCAAAGTCATAAACAGATCTCCCCAAATGATCGGTTAAACGTGAACCGAGCCATTCAGCGTGGTGGGCGTTAAAATCGCCAAGTATCACGATCTCTACGGATGGGATCTGTTGTGCAAGAAATCTGTAGCCATTTGGACGTGGTCGATGAGTCGGTCTGTGTCGGCATTACCGCTATGGGACCTATACAGGCACCCGTAGACGCGGGAATGGTCGTCGCTGTCTACGCGCAGCCATAGGATGGACAGGTCCGTACCTTCAAGACTGCCAGGCGTCGAGAACAGATATCTCTCTGACGTATACGCAACTCCAGCCCGGGGCACAAAGAGGTGTTCTAATTTGTACCCCGGTAGGGAGGTACAAGTATCAGCCGGAGGACACCTGCGTCTTGGTCAAAAGAGCAAGGCCGGCTTCGCCGTCTCTAGATGGTAGTGGACGGCGTTAAGGTTCGAGTGAAGTCCCCTGATGTTGCAGAAGTCCACGGATAGCGTGGCAGGGGTCACCATGGTTTTATTGCTCTGTTTGCCCCGTGCAGTGTTAGTATAGAGCGGGATTTGCCCCAGAATACGCGGGACAGCCTGAGCACCCACGCTCAGGAAGAGGGTAGCTTGACCGTGGATGCTCAGTGAGGGATTCTCCATTACCAGGGGTGCTGGTACCCTCCTGGGGTAGTTCTTTCTTTTAAATTCCGCTACCATGTTATGGGGATTAGCCTCCGGCCACCTGCACTAACAAGCGAAACGCAGAAGCAAAGCTCCTACTTTACGTTGGTATTCTGTGAGGTCGTGGTACCGCCCCGGTTCGAGCCGGCCCATCCATGCTAAAGCAGAAGCTGCAGCGCGGCTCTACCACTAACAAAAGTAGAGTTGAGTAGTTCCCTCTTTAATAAGAGAGATGATTACATTATTACATTAATAAATGTAACCATCATTTGCAACTCATCCGCCGACAATGCTAATATGACTTCATCGTCAGCGTACAAAATGCATTTGACAGTTAACTCATTCATTCTTAACCCACATTCTTCTTCAACTTATAAAGTTTCCAAGCAACTTAATAAAGTTAATTTAAACGCGATTACATACGCAAAAATGTTTTATTTAATTATATCGTCACTTAATTAACAACCCTATTTGTATGTTTAGTTTACTAGTAATTTGTTGGCAAAATCAGTTGTTTATATTTTAAAAGTTTGCTTAAATTTTATTGTTATAGTACCGATCCGCTCCGGATTCGCAAGGGAGATATCTGATTCTCGACAACAGTGCCACCTATCGGCCCTAACTATAGCTAAGAACCATCCAAGTGACCCCATAAGAACCCCATAAAAATTCATTAAAATCAGTCAAGCCATTGAGGGGAGAAGAATTACGAACATACACACTATTAAGCAATAAGAGTAGGTTATCGAAAGATGCGATGGTTATGCTTTCATCCGATTTCTTGGAAATAGCTGAACAGATTAAAATTATTCTTTGTTACTACAGTTTGTTGTTATATCAATTCGAAGAAAACATTTCATCCATAAGGGTTGAAATATTAGTGATAATTTTTTTAATGTAACTATTTATATGACATTCTACCGATGGGGAAAAAAGGTTCAGGACCGTGCTTTGTTGCATTCCTTGGGGGAGACCTATGTTCAGCAGTGGACTTGTGCAGGGCTGTAACTATGATGATGATGATATGACATTCTAGTTTCTATTTTGAACTTGTGATATTCATTACCATTTTTATTCAATAAAAGTAAAACCCAACTTCAAAAACTAAAGAGTACGTAATTTTATGATAGTTTAACTGTTTTAAATTTTTTTTGAGCTATTTTTCTCATCTGGTATTTCTATGTATTTAATCGAACCTTGTAACAGCCTCGTGGGCCTAGTGGTCGTAAACCTAAATACTTACATTACTTATTTCAGTAGTGTATCCTCCGCTATGTTTCAATTCCAAGGATACGAAATCCAATTTTATCTAGTGGTCTAGTGATTGTAAGAGCGACTGTTGATTATGTGATCCGGGTTAGAATCCCGGGTCGCTCCAAAATCAGTTAAGTATTGGATTTTTCTGTCAAGAGGTTCTCATTAGCAGCCTCTCATTAGCGCAAGCATGCACTTTGGCATTATAATCCTGTCCTGCCCAGATGGCGAGTCAGTGTTGGAACTGGCCGCCTTGACTGAAATTCGGGCTAGAGGACATTATTATGGTCTCTGCGTATTATTATTAAACAGGGCTGTATTATCACGAAACAATTAGACAAAATAATTATGGTCAGCATATTATGCGGAAGGTGCTTAATGAATAGCAAGTAGGGAAGGTGTAATTTTAGTCCTATTTTCAAGTAGCCTATTGAAAATGAACTAAAATGCAAGACCGATTGGCAGATGACGCTTTGGTCGCTGTAAATGACGTTGAGATGGTTTATACGATATGTCAGCCGAACCGTAGAAGAACCACGCTCTCTCAGAATACCAGCGAGAAACACATTTTACTTGTAACGAGACATTTCATCTTAGTCATCAGGGGTGATAGCACATCTGTATTTTTATTCTTAATCCTGAGTAGTGTCTTTAGTTCACAGCAACCAGTTACCATAAGGTGGATTCCTTTCAGGATTTTTACCATTAGTTATTTCATTAATTCCTGTATGTATGAAGTTCAAGTTCCATCTGATTTGATAATATTCTTATAAACATCTCTCTTGCAGAATTTTTTCGTTATAAAAGGCAGCTGTGCCTCGGTCGATTCAAAAACTTCGATTAACCTTTCATTTCTTTTATAATGGCCAAACAGGGATGTCATGCCGGCAAATTAAAAAGTTTAACACTTGTTTCTTTCAACTACCTACTAATGCCTCCCCCCACTCCCTTCCCTTCACAACTTTCTAACTAAGAGAACTGAAATACAAAAGCAAAAATAGAAAGAAGCTGAGAAATAACTATCACATTATGTTGCGTCATCAAAAATGTAACGGCAAATAATTGTTACGGGTTTTGATAAGCATGGTAAAAATTTAAGTTATAGCAGTCTATATACGTCCCACACTTGGGCAAAGGAACATTACTTTATTGATCATTGTTGTTCGATAATTAAATATTTTTATTTATTTTTATTTAAAGGTCTCATTTCTGAAAGGTTTCTAAGATAGTTGATGAGAGAAATAGATAAGAAGTTGATACAAGAATGAACTCCTAAAAATACCTTTATATTATGGTTGTAGCACGAATTGGTCGGCTCGAGCGGGGAAGGACCATGCTCTCACAGAACACCAACGTAAAATAACAGCTCAATGCTGTTGTGTGAGTGTAGAGAACCTGAGACCCTCATCACTACAAACGAGGCATTCCATCTTAGTCGCTAAGAGTGACAAGGCATTTGCATTTTGATTCCTAATCGAGGATAGATGTAGATGTATACGCGCCACAGCGTCCACTTACCATCATGTGGACTGTGTGTTCGTTTGTCACCCTTAATCTATAAAGAAAAGATAACTAAATATATCAACAATATTGTACAAATATTTAAACTGTTTTATTTATTTTAATTTTAATTATAACACAATATTTTTACTAAAATTTATTGATGCCCTGGCCCCCAAACTAGTCTGTGTTACAGAAACCAGTTCCTCTCCTTAAAGTTAGCCTAGTCTAAAGGTCAATTTCTATTTAATAATTGAAAATAAGGGTGACAAACGAGCACACAGTCTACCTGATGTAAGTGTTATGCACGGTAAGTGGACCTGTTGCCCACAGACATCTTCATCTATCCTCAATCAAGAATCAAAATACATATGCGTTGTCACCCCTGAGAACTAAGATAGAATGCCTTGTTTCCGGTAAAAACGGTCTCCGGTTCTCTACACTCACCATAAGAAACACAGCAGTATTAAGCTGTGCCCTTATAACGGTAAGAAATATTGTATATTTTATGTTAAATAATCCAGTGGCAAAGGTAAATAATGACTTTCAACAAGTAATATTTATATCGCGTAGAAAAAATTATGTTCTTTTATTCTAGAGTCATATTGTCAAGTCCGTCACGAATTAGAACCGCGTTAACAGAACTGATCTATTTTTTTTATATATCAATTGATATTTCTTTATATTATATCCTTTATCATAGTAACCTTCCACTAAAGGTAACAAATACGGATTTAAAGATTTTACATACAGGACTATACAGAAATTTAATTAAAAAAAAGTCATCGATGATTATGAAAAAATAAAATGTGAAGTAGTTTACTGGAATATAATACGTAGGGTTAGATTGCTTTTCTACTTAACAATCCGTGTTGGAAGTTAAACTTACCTATCTCTGTTGCCAAACAGCAGTGACTGCACTAAATTGAACTGTTTATTGAGGTCGTATCGAAGTCTACAACTAAATTATTATTCTTGACCCTTCTTCCTATATTTATTTCGTGAAGCACAGATTTTTTTACAGAATGCGTGTGTTAACAATTTAAACATCGGTAACGTATTTAACAACCGATGGTGTAGCCAGACGGTGCGTTGAGGCAGGAATTAAAATAAATAAATAAATTCAAATTAGACAGGACTTTTAAAGTAAAGCTGTAATGAAGCTTTACTTGTACTATGATCTTCGCAATTACAATGACACAATCTTTTATATTAAATAATCCATCCATCCATTACAGCCAATAAAATTCTACTGCTAAACAAAGGCCTCTCCATAGATTGCTTCATAAGGGTATTTTTGCCATACTTAGCATGCGGGCAACCGCAGTTTTTATTATTTTCGGTAACGTTTTCAGAAAGATGCTGATGACCATCCCCTGTTCAAGTTTGCCTCTGCCGCCTCTTACGACACCCACGGGACGGTATGGGGTAGTGAATAATCTTACATCGCCACTACACGATTTATAGTAAGTTATATTATACTATCTTTTATTTCACATATACCTCAAAACTTAAAAACAAGAGTGTACAGTGTGTGTTGCCAATGATGACAAATGGATCTAAGACGCGATCACTGCTGGCCGAATGAGGAAGATCAAGGTCGCTCAGTGAGCTATGCAAAGGGTTAAGCTTAGAGATTCTCTGCGTGATAAATTTCGAAATGGGAATATCCGAAGTAGAACATGATGAACTGACATAGCCCAATGGATCAGTAAGCTGAAGTCGCAATGGGCCTGCCATTTTGTTCAAAAACCGACAACCGATGGGAAAGAAAGGTATGAATTATAATGGTATGGGTTAAAACTAATGTCTGATATTCCTAAAATTATATTTTAAATTTTGTTTTTCTAGGTCCTAAAATGGCGACAATTTACTTTTTACAATTTTATTTTATTTTATTTATTTTATATTTCGAGGGCCTTATAGTCTTAGTATCAGTACTATGTATGTTATGGATTCTATCATGCAGCCATTGGTTTTTAATCAGTTGTATAATAGAATATTTCTATTACTTATGCTGTATAGCAGTTTTTTCAACGTAACATATAATTATCTTTAGAGATTCGTACACTTTTACTTTTTCCTTTTTCCACATATCAATAACAAATTAATTTTGTTCTCAGTATAAACACGCAACATATGCAAAATGACGATATTCTATTTTTTATACAGATTTAAATTGTACTATGGCTGTTATATTTTTTTTTAGTTTTATATCACCCCCCTAGACAGAAGTCATAAAACTACCGTATTTACAAGAGTGTACAGTTAAACCATAAAATTAAGTTTTTGAAGGGAGTTTGCATACACCATTGTTCAGAAATAAGATTTAAGTGATACTATAATAACACTTAGAGCTGTATAACCATGTGACAGCATGTAAAAAACAGCTTCTATACAGCTTTAATGAGAAAATCAGATTTAAGTGTTACAAAATACTTAAAGTTGTATAACCTTAAACTTAACCTAAGCCAAAATGCAGTGATCACACTGATGAGTTCTATTTGAAAAGGTAAACGCTACTCAATTTAAGATTTCGTTAAGTCTCATGGTGTCAGAGTCACTTTGATTTAAAGTGATAGTGTGAAACAGCACGAGGATTAACGGCATCTTAAAATTGAGCAGCGTTTGAGTATTTGGGCAATAGAGAGACATTAGAGACGTTACATCTTAGTACTCAGAGGCGACAACGCATCTGTATCCTTCTTTGCTTGAACTTGGCTTGACATTTGTTCATGAACTGCAGCCACTTACCATCAGGTGCACTGTAAGTTCGTTTGTCATTTTAGTTTAAAAAAAAAGTAAAAAAAACCACTTGACCGAAATATAATAAAATAATTTTTTTATTATATTTCGGTTTATTGCATTGCGAGTATATGTGGAATCTTCCAACACGTACTGTATTTCTGCTGTATAAAAATTATTAGGTATTCCGTTTTACGCAATTTGGCTCTGACCTAAAATGTAAAGGTTTATTCTGATTCTGATTATGGTAAGATCTAGAAAACTGATCTTTATTTTAAATAAGCTTGAGATTTATGATTAACTCGATGCCTGAAAATAGAATTATTCCCAAGGCTCATAAGTAAACACAAATTTAGACTGAACAACGCCACGAGACGTAAAGTAAATATGAAAATATTTAAATATTTATCTTAAAGGAAACTTTTATTTTTGGTGATAATATGCTAACTTGTTTGTTTAAATAATGAAATTCTTTCATGTTGTATTCGTATTTTCTGGATGGGAGACGATTTTTTGAGTAATACTCAAAAAATCTTATTAATTGTTAAAAAAATATTATAGAAGAAGGAATCGCAAATTTAAATGAATCGCCTTAATCATAATATAATTTAATTTAAAACTGCACGCCACATTTGCACTTCCATTGTTTTTTTTTTCAAAAGTAATATTATACAACAAAACTAGTTTGTAAAATTACTTACAAAACTCATTTTAAAGACATCATGTATTAATTTATTTTATAATATTCGTTTTTAAAAAAGTGTATGTTTAATAAAATATTTAAACTTGGTAAAAGAGAGAGAGACAATCAACAATGAATTACAGTCTGTGGAGTCGAGTATTTGTTATCACTAGTTTGTGTATTAAGATGGAATACTTGACTCAGTAGAGTAGAGTAACTAGTATCATTATGTTCTGTAGTGTGTGTGTAGTGAAATAGAATACCTCCTTTCCAGTAGTATTTTATTCTATCTAACAAAACATTTATACATATATATTTCGACTTTACGAAACTCAACAGCAATATGCTGCTATTTTACGTAGGTATTCTATGCGTGCATGGATCGTCCATGCACAGTGGTTCCTAGCTTTACATAGGACAATAACCATGTATTCATGACTTTGCTGATAGAAAGGAGGCTCGTGTGATCTGCAGTGACAATCACAATCCAAGTTCAAAAAGTTCGTTCAATTTAAATTGTTCGCTCTAGGATCATTGCCCTTTATTACAGAATGTCATTATACTATCATGTCTCTTCTTCTTCTTCATCAGTCTGTAGAAGTATACAGCTGGACATAGACCTATCCCGTTACAGAGAGAATGAGCCTTAACTATCACGCTTGGCAGGTGTATTGACAGCTCATCTGTTATAGATAACCACAATCACCTATACTAGTTTGATATAAATCCACCGGGTTTAATTTCGACCAACGTATTATAACTTGTATTAACATTGTCTTAGTTGAGAGTGTTACCACAAGTTTTTAAGTCAATCACATACCTGATTAGAGAAAGTTAAGTCAACTGGAAGAGACGGTTAACCACTTGAAATTATTTCTCAGGCAACTTTTTCATCATCATCAAAATTATGGCCCATTACAAGTCCAGTGATAAACGATGGCACCTCCATAGATTTCCACACAAAGTATGGCCCCAAGCTCCGATTTACCTGCATGCAACATCTCTCTCGGTACATTTTACTAGGTTTTCCCTTCAAAAGCCAGTCACTGCGGTTGATAGTGCAAGTCTTTAGAACCTTTTTCAGTCATCGTTCGTCAGTTTCTCGTAATAAAATAGTTTGTAAAAATATTTAATATTATGCTAGTATTCATTTAGCCGTTTTGTACATAGAGAGCCATGCTTTGTAGCACGAATGGGTTCGCTCTACCAGATAAGGACTCACAGAATACCTGCGTACAGTAGCAGCTCAATGCTGCTGTGTTTGTTTTGGTAAGTGTAGAGATCCGGAGACCCTTTTTACTGGAAACGAGGCATTCTATCTTTCTTAGTCCTCAGGGGTGACAACGCAATTACATTTTGATTATTAATCGAGGATAGACGTAGATAGATTAAAAATGATTATTTATAGTACGATCTTTTTTAAATTCTTTTAATAATTTTAAAACAAATTTTTGTTTCATTAAAACATTCTCTGGTTTATGGAATCCACTACGTCAGCCTTAAACTCTGTAAGGAAATTATGTTTAATAACTCCGCGGCTTTGTTGTATCCCATTTGGCTATAGTCTAGTTTCTGTGCTGTTAATGCTGTTAGCCTATGCGGCTCTTACAGCTTCATAGGACTCAGGGCTCGCGGCTATAAAACAGTGGGGGTATTTATTTTAGTGCAACGTTGCGGACACGACGTTGCATCGATAATCTTGGGGATGAGGGGATACGGGGCCTCCGGAGGGTTTCCGTAACGTTCGGAGTCGGCGTCGTTCAGGTCGGATAGTTCGGAGTCGGTGAGATTTGGCAAAGTGAAAGTTTATATGGAGAAGGAGTACAGATTTTTTAAATTTATTATTTTTCATGTGAGGCCGAACCTGCGCCTTGTAAAGTTGCAGGCAGTGTGCCGGCATGATATAATGTCCCGCTCTGCTTGAGCACGCCAAGCTTTTTAGAGGCCAATTTGGCCTTCTCTTTCAAGTAATCATGAAACTGCACATCCTTCGATATGTCGACGCCGAGGATTCCGATAATGGCTGAGGTAACAAAAGGAGTGCCTTAAAACTGAGGAGATACGACTTTTTAGCGGTAAACGCACAAACTTGTGTCTTCTGGGGATTGAACTGGATTAGATTTAGTCGCTTCCAATCTGTTTGTTCAGCAAAGGCTCGACTTCAGACACAAGTTTGTTCCGGTACTCGGCGACATTTTTCCGAGAAATATTGGCAAGGTCGTATAGCAACGAATGTTACCGGTTTGCAACATATCATTGATATAGTAACGTTCTCCCCCCCTCATTACTTTCTTTTTGTTTATTTCATTAGAATTTGAATTTAAGATATATAAAATTTACGTGACTAGTATATTAATCATATATTGATCTTTCTAAAGGTTTAAATATAGGCCGTTTAATAAATTTATGGCGTGATCGTCTTAGTTAGGACCCTTATTTACGTTGTGTTTGTTTAGTAACTTAGTTCTTTTAGACGTCTTTTGGAAGAATGAATATTCACTAGAGCAATCGAAAGCCGTTGGTAGTGACTTATAAATAAGAAACCCTTTCACGAAGACAGAGCTCAAAAAAAGGTTTAGAACATTAAATCGTCCCTATTCCACTTGTATCAGGTTCACATCAATCAATTCCTTATTAATTATTCCCTTCCCGCTTGGAAAAGGCTCACAATTTTTAATATCAAATACCAGATACAAGGGCTTTGCTCCCATTCAAAAAAAATGTGGGGGAGGCACACGGCTCCACACACGCCGCGTGCGGTGAGCGCCAACCAACCAACGCGTTCCCCCCGAAGGGGACGTTAAGTTGGCAACTGGACCGTAGTCCACAGCAAAATAACTGGCGTACCAGTAAAAGAGGACTTGGCCCCTTGGTAGTGCGTAAGCACAAAAATCGACCGAAGTCGCGCATGTCAATGCGTGTAAACGCCATACAGAATACGATCAAATCCAGCCACAGTGAATGCATGTCACACGGGTTAGGCAACAATAGGCACACCGGCTATAAAAAGCTGTCCGTGAGAGCCACCACCTGTCAGACCGCCGTTCCTGCAGACGTAATGTAAGTTTAAGGCATCACCACCAATTGCATGATTAGCACGACCAATTGGCCGCAGAGGGTGTCATGAGTCTACCGCTCACCTCAAGGGAATGGGGTCCCACGTTGCGCGGCTTTCGGCCGCAGCCTTGAGAGTCTCCTCAGATCCTCCCTCCAGCTACCACCCGCATGAGGTCGACACATATGCTCTACCAACCAATACAATGGCAGATATAGCCAGCCAATAGGCAGTTATAAGATATTACTAATAATTCGCCATCAGAAAGGGTTTGTGGCACTGACGTTGAGTATATGCATTTTTCGATCATGTTTGTCTCACCCCCCAACAAGTTGCCTTCAAGCATTCAAAGGTGGAAATTTTACAGAGACATATTATTATGTTGTTATATAAAACATCATGGAGGTCAGACAGAACACAACAAGCATCAATACGTCTATCGTCGGCTTACACCATCCCAAGGTCCCCCCTACAATCCCAGCAGACATCACCACCCGCATACCTCCATCGACCAGAACCACAAGATGCGTCGAATAAGGCGCGTAGCACACCCGCAGATCCATCACAAGACGCAATACCGCAAGTAGCAGTAAGCATCAATGTAACTATCATACGGATTGCACCCCCTCACAACACACTCACATGATCCCTATCGACTTTGGAACAAAATTGATAATGTTGTTAACTAAAAATACCACCAACGTATCATAGTAGCACGCTACTAAGACGTCAGTAGCCAAAACTCCACGTATCATAACGCTATTGCATTAAGACATGGAGTTGAGTATGCTTGCTGCACTTAAAAGTACTAACAAACACACTCACCCTAATCCGAAAGATAGCCGACGTATCATAACGCTATGCGCTAAGACGTCGCCCACAACCGGTAGGGCTGTGCGATGTCCACGGACAAGTCGTATTGCTACAACAAACCACCGGCACTAAGATGATATGTCTAGGACACATCGGTTAGCGAGTCCAAGTTTACCTCGGTCTCGGACGCTGTGAAGCAATGTACACGCCACTATAATAATCCTTTTTAAGTCCCATTTCTAACAATATAATGCTTTTACATATTTGAGACCTTTCACATATTTGCTTTATTTCATAGACCCTACTATTATATATCTTATACATATGGGACTTCAACTCATAACTCTGCTATAATAATGCTTATGCATCATAGATGCTTTTTATATTAATGCTTTTGTATCATAGACCTTACTATCATATGTTCCTAATATAGGATTAGTCATTGTGCAGTACTATTAGCAGTCGGTCTCCCGACCACCCCATATATATCCCACTTCTTTCAATACATATTTGAGGCCTTCCACATATCTGCTTTATTTCATAGACCTTACTATTTTATGTCTTATACATATGGGACTTCAAGTCATAACTCTGCTATCATAATGCTTATGCATTTAAGAGACCTTCTATATTAATGCTTTTGTATCATAGACCTTACTATCATAAGTCCCTAATATAGGACCAGTCATTGTGTACCAGTACTTGTAGCAGTCGGTCAGCCGACCACCTCATATATATGTACAGCTGCAGGTATGTATCTCTGGCAACGCACTTCATATAAGCAAACATTACATGAACACCCTCCAGAAATACAAGAACTCCTTCATTAACTTTTTGAGCCATTTTTCAATTATATTACAAATGTTGTTTATCTTTATTATTGCAATAGAATTGACTTGTACTTGTATTATTTAATAGATTTTGAATATTTTAAGTTGAGTTTTTATAAAATTTAGAGTTCTTTTAAGACAATTTTATACTTTTATATATATACTATACTACACACACATATATATATATATATATATATATATATATATATATATATATATATATATAGTATACGTCATGTTATACGTAATTTTTTTTAATGCGCTTAATGCATGCACAATTGGATTTATCAATAGTTTATTTATTAATCTTTCTATATATTTATTTTTATGAGGTGGTAGAACTCCTTTTCTGTATAGGAGTTTGTATACCACAGCCGTACATATTTCTGCCGCTGCTAAATAGCTGTGCTTGCATTGCCTTGTTTCAGTCTGAAGGGTATAGAGAGCCAGTATAATAACAGACTGTGAGGTATTCTATCTAAGTCCTCAGAGGTGACAAAGCACTTCTAACCTGCTTTGTTTGAAGGTGGCTACAGGGGTCTATGGAGTGCAGTAGCCACTTACCATAAGAGGGACTGTAAGTTGTTTTGTCACTTCAGCCTTGTTAAGAAATATTGATGCATACACTTTTTATATGATGCATACTATATTTTTATATGATGCATACACTCGGTTTGGATCACTGCAAGCGGTGTTTCCTTTATTTGTTCGTTTATTAGCGTATTATACATTTTATCAACACTTCTCCAAGATTTATTTATAGTTTGCTGCATGTTTTCAGATAATGATGTGGCCAATTATTATGATAAAGTAAAAACCTACTTTAAACAACTGAACATAATAAAATAATTTCACATACTGAAGTAACTCATATTTTATGGAAGGAATAAAAGCCTCGATTTCTGATGCGATTTTCTTTTATAGAAGAGGGGCAAATGAGCATGCGGCTTACTTGATGATAATTCTCGACCGCCGCCCATGAACAACTTTATTATTCTTTATGAGGTATTTTCGGTTTTATTATTTAAATTATTTTATTATTTTTAATTAGTTGAAGTTGGCTTTTACTTAATATTATACGTTATTTTTTAATGGATTTTACTATCTCAATGTCGTCTAAATAATATTAGGGTGGATGTTTTTCTCAAATTTAAATAGGAACATCCCTAATGTGTAGTCTATTAAATAAAAAATGATCATCAAAATCGCTTTACAATTGACGAAGATTATGCGTACCATACATAAAATAAAAAACATACAGTTGAATTTTTAACCTTCTGTTATGAACTTGGCTAAAAACGGATACAGTTTTGTCTTTATATGTAGTTGCATAAATCTTGTTCTGTCGCTTTGATTCGGAGACCAAACGGCCGAGGGTTAGGGAGAAAGGGAGAGAAACCGGCGGACGATGCGGGCGGTATCAAGGAGCACCGCCTTCTGCATTTGACCTCGGAGCGGTCCGTCACGGAGTCCCAGTCGCCTCAGATGACCCGAGAGACTGACTGGGATTAGCCCGTTTGCAGAAATGACTACAGGTATAATTTAGGTCGGCAGACTACGAGTATCTACGAAAGACTCAAGAGCCTTGTAGAACAACCAGTGGAGCTCCTTTTACTTCCATACGGTCTCCCGGTCAGAAATGCTCAGTACTGCCGGGTCTTGCCATTGCTCATTGGCTAAGGATTGAAGGTAAGGCATCACCACAAATTGCATGATTAGCACGACCAATTGGCCGCAGAACGTGTCATGAGTCTACCGCTCACCTCAAGGGAATGGGGTCCTACGTTGCGCGGCTTTCGGCCGCAGTCTTGAGAGTCTCCTCAGATCCTCCCTCCAGCTACAACCCGCATGAGGTCGACACATATGCTCCACCAACCAATACAATGGCAGATATAGCCGTTATAAGATATTAGTAATAATTCGCCATCAGAAAGTGTTTGTGTCACTGACGTTGAGTATATGCATTTTTTGATCATGTTTGTCTCATCCACCAACAAGTTGCCTTCAATAATTCAAAGGTGGAAATTTTACAGAGACATATTATTATGATGTTATAAATATAAAACACCATGGAGGTCAGACAGAACGCAACAAGCATCAATACGTTTATCGTCGGCTTACACCATCCCAAGGTCCCCCATAGAATCCCAGCAGACATCACCACCCGCATACCTCCATCGACCAGAACCACAAGATGCGTCGAATCAGGCGTAGCACACCCGCAGATCCATCACAAGACGCAATACCGCAAGTAGCAGTAAGAATCAATGTAACTATCATACGGATTGCACCCCCTCACAACACACACACATGATCCCTATCGACTTTGGAACAAAATTGATAATGTTGTTAACTAAAAATACCATTAACGTATCATAGTAGCACGCTACTAAGACGTCAGTAGCCAAAACTCCACGTATCATAACGCTATTGCATTAAGACATGGAGTTGAGTATGCTTGCTGCACTTAAAAGTACTACCAACACACTCACCCTAATCCGAAAGATAGCTGACGTATCATAACGCTATGCGCTAAGACGTCGCCCACAACCGGTAGGGGTGTGCGATGTCCACGGGCAAGTCGTATTGCTACAACAAACCACCGGCACTAAGATGATATGTCTAGGACACATCGGTTAGCGAGTCCAAGTTTACCTCGGTCTCGGACGCTATGAAGCAATGTACACGCCACTATAATAATCCTTTTCAAGTCCCATTTCTAACAATATAATGCTTTTACATATTTGAGACCTTTCACATATTTGCTTTATTTCATAGACCATACTATTATATGTCTTATACATATGGGACTTCAAGTCATAACTCTGCTATAATAATGCTTATGCATCATAGATGCCTTCTATATTAATGCTTTTGTATCATAGACCTTACTATCATATGTTCCTAATATAGGATTAGTCATTGTGCAGTACTATTAGCAGTCGGTCTCCCGACCACCCCATATATACCCGACTTCTTTCAATATAATGCTTTTACATATTTGAGGCCTTCCACATATTTGCTTTATTTCATAGACCTTACTATTTTAGGTCTTATACATATGGGACTTCAAGTCATAACTCTGCTATCATAATGCTTATGCATTTAAGAGACCTTCTATATTAATGCTTTTGTATCATAGAGCTTACTATCTATCATAAGTCCCTAATATAGTACTAGTCATTGTGTACCTGTACTTGTAGCAGTCGGTCAGCCGACAACCCCATATATATGTACAGCTGCAGATATGTATCTCCGGCAACGCCCTTCATATAAGCAAACATTACATGAACACCCTCCAGTAATCCAAGAACACCTTCATCAACTTAGAAAATTTTTGACCCATTTTTCAATTATATTACAAATGTTATTTATCTTTATTATTGCAATATAATTGACTTGTACTTGTATTATTTAGTACATTTTGAATATTTTAAGTTGAGTTTTTATAAAATTTTGAGTTCTTTAAAGACAATTTTATACTTTTACTATACTATAATAGTCAATATTCGAAATGAATATATTTCAACATCATGCTTATTATTGCATTTTAATTGTTTAAATTATAATTTCTATGACATTTTTAAATTTTTTACTATTGAATTTAATTATTATTTATTAATAATAATTATGAGCCGTCACAATGTGCAGAAGAAACAGTGTCGGTGATAGTACGCAGAATACCAGCATTAATAGGCATGTAATTGGGGCATGCACCATCTACTACGACCATGATGCTCCGATCTGCAAGATAGCTAAAATTTGTATATAATATATGTTACAAATACAACGCACCTGTGTTTCGAATGGTGAGTAAACGTAAGTTGTGTTTGCTTATGTAACGGATGTTTTATTAGATTTGATTTATATTTTTATAGAATAATGGTGACAAACAAGCACACCGTCCACCTGATGGTAAGTAGCTGTAGCCCATAGACATCTATATCTATCCTCGAAATAAGTTCCAAATTCAGATGCATTGTCACCCATGAATACAAAGATGGAATGCCTAGTTTCCAGTGAAAAGGGTCTCTAGTTCTCTACGCTCACTATCCAAAACAAAGCAGCATTAAGCTGCTATTTTACGCTGGTATTCTATGAGAGCGTGGCTCTTCTCCGATCGATCCAACTCATTCGTGCTACAACCATAACTACACCGTAGTCTTGCTACGTATAGAGCCAGTACCGAGGAATGCTACAAAATGTAGCCTTATCCAACTGCATCCATTGTATTCCTGGTACTTTGTTAAATATTTTTAGGAAATATCTCTGATATCACACTTTTATTTGTTCCACTGTAATTACCTTTAAATATTTGAAAGGAAAACACTTTCTGAAGATGACACAGTAAGTAAATAATTCCTTCTAAGCATATGTTCATAATGATAAAAACACTTTTATTTCTTTAACAAAGAGTTACCAAACTGAACTTTAATAAAAATATTTGTTTAAAGGGAAAATAAAAATGAATTCATCCCATTTCTCGTAGTACTTGCGATTTTATTCATAAAATTGCTTAGTCAATGTAAGCATTAGAAGCAAAAGTCGGATCTTAAGAAAACTGGATAACGTAACTCATAAATTATAGAACTAAAAATGTGATTTCCTTGATTCATTGAATTTATACTTAGTCTGATGAAGGCTTTATATTTTTCATCAGGCCGGAAAAGTCCACTGCTGGAAATGAGCATCTTTTATGGTAGGGGAGATTTGCTTTAACGCTTAACGCTTGGCAGACGGATTGACGATCGTAATAACCAGACGTTTTGTATGTCTTTGACACTTATGTCCGTCACTGGTTTGGGTATTTTACGCTTGCAGTAAACGAGATGGTTATACTACCATCCATTGGAGGCCATGAGAACTTTTTGGCATTTCTCATAGTCGCCCAGACACCCAGAATACGAAATGTGGTTCTAGTTGGTAGAGTATAAGAAACCGATAATAAAATAGGTTTTCAAAAGTAACAACTCATCTGCAAGATTCTTTTGCCGCATGTGTTCAAAGGATGCTGTAGCCACATACTGCGAGGTCAACTATAAGCTCCAATAAATTCAATTCGTTTTATCATTTGAAACGCATACAGTTTTGTTTTGGGTAAATTTATTTTCGATATACTGCATGCCTTAAGCGCGAAGCACGTAGGATGTTCTACTGGGCCTAAAAATCAAGATTCCATCGTTTTGTCGCATGAAATCGTATCTAACATTCATATTGTACATATAAATGATATAAAAAGCACATTGTCAGAAATTTAAATGATTGTTGAAATTATTATTTTTTTAAATCGATTAATTGCTATTTTTACATAAAAAAGTGGTTTTAGTGGTTTATGGTGTGGATTTACCAAGTCCGCATGGAGGAGTAAGCACGATAACTTTTGAAAGTATTAATTTTATATATTTTTTTTTAATCTGTTCATCTATAACGTGGGAAGCCAAGGAATGTAAATGCCAGTTTAATTTTCTTTTGTTTAGTTATAATTTTTTTTCGTCTGAGAAATCCCGAAATTTTCTGTGTTTTGAGCAGCCTTGTAATAATTTATTTTGCTAAATAGACTGCCTCGCTCACTCACTTTGGGCTCAGCCGCCGTCGTGAGTGGATACTGTATCGGTTGTTTGCAGCGGCTCGTGCTCAAAAAGATTGCTATACAAATACAAAATATTCGAAGAACCAAATTTGATACATACTTGACTATTATTATAATCATAAATTTTTATTACAGTATTTTAAAAGCACAGAATAAATAATAGTACTACGTACTAAAAGCAAGTAGGATTTATATAACTTGAATACATCTTGGACTTTATGGTGTGACCTGACTGATGATATGATGATCATATGAGCATACGCATACGCATACGCATGAGCATACGTCGTGAAGTTTTGGATTTTCCTAACTTTTTTTAAAATTGAAGTTTGATATAAAATTATTGGAAAATTGGAAGTATAATAATAAGGTTATTAGTGAAAACTTGTGGGTATTTAAACTACTTTAAGAGATTTACGTATAATCATGTTATACGTAATTTTTTTAATGCGCTTAATGCATGCACAATTGTATTTACCAATAGTTTATTTATTAATCTTTCTATATATTTATTTTTATGAGGTGGTAGAACTTCTTTTCTGTCTAGGAGTTTGTATACCACAGCCGTACATATTTCTGCCGCTGCTAAATAGCTGTGCTTGCATTGCCTTGTTTCAGTCTGAAGGGTATAGAGAGCCAGTATAATAACAGACTGTGAGGTCTTCTATCTTAGTCCTCAGAGGTGACAAAACACTTCTAACCTGCTTTGTTTGAAGGTAGCTACAGGGGTCTATGGAGTGCAGTAGCCACTTACCATAAGAGGGACTGTAAGTTGTTTTGTCACTTCAGCCTTGTTAAAAAATATTGATGCATACTATATATTTTGCTCTGTCAGTTTGGATCACCGCAGGCGGTGTTTCCTTTATTTGTTCGTTTATTAGCGTATTATACATTTTATCAACACTTCTCCAAGATTTATTTAAAGTTTGCTGCATGTTTTCAGATAATGCTGTGGCCACATATTATGATAAAGTAAAAACCTACTGTAAACAACTGAACATAATAAAATAATTTCACATTCTGATCTAATTTCTCATATTTTATGGAAGGAATAAAAGCCTCGATTTCTGATTGCGATTTTTTTTATAGAAGGCAAATGAGCATGCGGCTTACCTGATGATAAGTGTCGACCGCCGCCCATGAACAACTTTATTATTTTTTATGAGGTATTTTTTAATTTATTACTTAAATTATTTTATTATTTCTAATTAGTTGAAGTCGGCTTTTATTTAATATTATACGTTATTTTTTAATGGCTTTTACTATCTTGAACTAAGGAATATCAAAATCTCAATGTCATCTGAATAATATTAGGGTGAATTTTTTTCTCAAATTTAGTAATTCCCTAAAGTCTACGTCTATTAAATAAAAAACGATCATCAAAATCGCTTTACAATTGACGAAGATTATGCGTAACATACATAAAATAAAAAACATACAGTTGAATTTTTAAACTTCTGTTATGAACTGGGTTAAAACGGATACAGTTTTGTCTTGAATCTTATATGTAGATGCATAAATCTTGTTCTGTCGCTTTGGAATACTGCTTGTCAAATGTTTTAAGGTGTATTTCCTTTCTTTTTCAGATTAATTTTATTTTATATAGTATACTTTTTATTTTAACAGAAAAATATTTTAAAATTATAATTTTTGGGGTATTTATATTATCGTTTTCTCATCTGGTTGGCCTGTATAAATATATAAATTAAAATTATAAATATACATAAATATCAGTAAATTAAAATAAATAAATAAATAATACATAAATAAATAAAACCCAACCAGATGGAAGCCCTCGGCACGGGAGACCAAACGGCCGAGGGTTAGGGAGAAAGGGAGAGAAACCGGCGGACGATGCGGGCGGTATCAAGGAGCACTACCTTCTGCATTTGAGCTCGGAGCAGTCCGTCACGGAGTCCCAGTCACCTCAGATGACCCGAGAGACTGACTGGGATTAGCCCGTTTGCAGAAATGACTACAGGTATAATTTCGGTCGGCAGACTACGAGTATCTACGAAAGGCTCAAGAGCCTTGTAGAACCACTTTTACTTCCATACGGTCTCCCGGTCGGAAATGCTCTGTACTGCCGGGTCTTGTCATTGCTCCTTGGCTAAGGATTGAGGGGTAAGCCCTTTATCACAAGAAGTGACGTCCTTATAGAATGGATCATCCTATCTCGTCAGGAAGTAATTACGGAGGCTGCACACTACTTATACACAAAAATTATAGTTATTATTATGGTTATTATCAGATATTAAGGTGCTAGAGTGGCAGCCTCGGACCTGTAGAAGTGTAAGGCCATCCCTCACTAGATGGAATGACAACCACCTAGTAAGAGATGCAGGAAGTCGATGGATGCAAGTTGCTCAGTACTGTGTTTTGAAGCAAGTCTTGACGCATGTTTTGATAAACGCTCACCACTATCGCCTAAGTTTAACCATTAAAATCTGACCGCTAACCATTTTCAACCGACTTCAAAAAGGAGGAGGTACTCCATTCGACTGTATGTTTTTTTATGTGTGTTACCTCACAACTTTTTTTTCGGTGAACCGATTTGGATGATTCTGCCTTTGTTTGAAAACTAGTGCTTTTCATGTGGTTCCATATAAATTTGATCAAGGTCTGGGAAGGTTTTTTTGGTTTTTGAGTTATTCTTAATAATTTATATTCGAGTCGGTTCTACAAAACTTTCAATTTTACCACTTGGTATCTAGGTTGATCTTTTACCAGGTTGTCACTCCATCTAGTGGGGGGCTGTCCTACACTTCGTTTACCGCTACAAGGCTGCAATGTGGCAAACTCAAATTGTTGTATTAGAGTGGCGCCTAATCGTGTTGTATGGGAAACGTGATACGCTGCACGCCCCTTCAAGGACTTACGACGCCTAAGAGGAACACAATAGCTGCGTAAAGGTGGGTGGGGAGTCGGTGGGGGCTGTCCACCCCGGGTGCCAAGCACCAAGAGGTGACAACAACAACTTGCATAGCCAGAGAATACTTACGGAGGAATTACTCCGCAAAGACATACCAATAAATAAATAGCTACCTAATCTACCTGCCTGTATCTACCTGCATACACAAATATTATATGTATCTCAAATTTATTTTTATTTACTTTCGAACATAATTTAATGTCCTAAATAAATGAGTTCAGCTTAGGTAGCGCTTGGTCGAGTGAGTAACGCGATCTAAGAAGGTAGCGCGTAGCAACAAACCGTCAATCAGTGATTTGTTTATAACCATTGCATATTCCCGTGGTACAGTTGGACTTCATTGGAGCTTCTCAGATTCATTGTTAAATGGGGCTATTAGCAGTCTCTTCCGAATAGACATACAAATAGCACTGTGTCTAAGATTTTTTTAACTATTTGTGTTTCGGTAGATTCACGTGAAAGAAGTTTATCAAAACCCAAGTTAATAAAATCTTACTTAAGGTCCACAATGAATCAAGCGCGACTAACCAATCTTTCCATTTTATCTATCGAAAAGGTCAAGAAAGTAAATTTTGATAATGTAATAGAATATTCTCTTATATATATATCTGAAATTTTACCCTCGTGTAGTGGCGGGTAAGAATATCCACTACCCCACTTATTTCCCGTGGGTGTCATAAGAGGCGACAGAAGGAAACTGAGGCAGAAGATGGGCAGCAGCATCTTTCTGATAACAGGTAAATAACGTGGTAACTATACCCGCCCATGGCGAGAGTTACAAAAAGACGGCGCCCAGTCCCCGGCGTCCCTGATATTCCTGGTTACAGTGACGACCACGGTAACAGCGGGGCAGGGGCTGCTAAGAATCTCCGGTGGAAGTTCGGTTGCCACCTAAGCCGACTCGACCTACCAACATATAACTCACTTACTAAACTACTAAACTTAGATCTAGATGACTTATTTTTACTTGAAAAGTCGGCAAAATTATTTATGCTATTAGTTTCAAGTACCGTATTTAAAAATATCCACACAAATAACTTTGACGACGTTTATTTCATATAGAAACAGTAAAGCTTAAACGCAAGAAAGAACTTTAAATATCATGTATTTAATTAATTAATTAATAAAACGATAAAGCTTAATTAAAACTAACGATATACGGATCATATTCCTATAGCTATGATAAAACGAACTTAACTGAACCTAGAACGTTTTAATGTTCTACAGCTATGATTTATAAAACTGGAAAAGCAGACATTTATCAGATTTTTTTTTTTATTGTATTATTGATAAATGTCTGCCTTTCTGTCCGATTACAGTTTAAATATGTTCAAGGCAAGAGTGAATTGGCTTTTATTACGCTAATACGTTACGATTTACCGTTTGGGGCTTAATTATAGTATATAGGTGAAAAACGAGCACACAGTCCACCCGATTTTATGTGTATATTTGTTTTATAAGAGGGGGCAAATGAGCATGCGGCTCACCTGGTATTGACTACCGCCACCCATTAACAACTGCAACACCAGGGGAATTACAGGTGCGTTGCCGGCCTTTAAAAATGTTGATGCTGTAGCACAGAGAAGGTGACATCTACAAAATGTAGATTCGTTGTCTGCCCAGTGGACTGAGATAGAAAGCCTCGTTACCATTTAAAAGGTCTACGGTTTTTTACACTCAAAATAGGAGTCAAGTATGAATGAATACCAGCGTAAAATAGCAGCATCAAGCTGCCTGATCCATTCCTGCTGCAACCATAATATAGCTGCGGCGTGTCTCTACCACGTTGTAATCACTATCCGACTTCATCACCAGTTACCACCAGGTGGGATTGTAGTCAGATACTGGCTTATAATAGGTAAAAAAGTAGCACAAAAAACAAATTCATCTGAGATATGATAATCTTGCGCAATAGATAACTGCCAATTATTATTTGGCCATGCATTACTGTATTAGTAAATCAGTAGTAGATTTTTTTCTTCATACAATGGGGGCGACCAATGTCCATCAGTCAATTGGAAAGAGTACACTGTGAATAGTGATGTACATATTTTTTCTTAAAAATAATAAAAGTAATTGCCATTGGTAATTGTGGATGAAAACATTTACAAAGATCTAAGTGTTATAGGAATGATAATATATTTTCCGTCGCTTTGCACAAATCCTTAATACGTGAGAAGCTTTCCGTGTACGTGGGAATCGACTTAGTGTGAAATCCTTAGACATACGGATTTATAAATCGAGAACGGGCGATAAAATTGTATTTTTCTTTTCTGGTTCACCCGAATCGTCGGGAATTAATAAAAATAAGTTAATTAAACGCGATATAATCCGTAAAAGTAGTTTTATTCAATGTGTAGTGTATATATATATATATATATATATATATATATATATTTGAAGATTTGAAAATTTTGAAGATTTTGATATACATTGGAAGATGTTTTCAAGCTACTGGACTGAAAAGGATACGGTATTAACATCACTCACCTTCGATTTGCGGACGATATAGTCCTTACGGCAGAATCGCTGGAAGACCTAAGCACTATGCTCAATGACCTATATAGTGCCTCTAAACGGATAGGTCTTAAGATGAACATGGACAAAACAAATCATGTGTAATGTCCATGTCACACCTATGCCGATAGTTGTTGGGAGCACTAAGCTCGAAGTTGTTGACGAGTATGTTTAACTGGGACAAATAGTCCGACTAGGTAAGTCCAACTTCGACCGAGAGGTCAATCGACGGACTCAACTCGGCTGGGCAGCGTTCGGGAAATTACGACACATCTTCTCGTCAGGTATACCTCAAAACTTGAAAACGAGATTGTACAACCAGTGCGTGTTGCCAGTGATGACTTATAGATCTGAGACGTGGTCCTTCATTGCTGGCCGTATGAGGACGCTCAAGGTCGCTCAGCGAGCTATGGAGAGGGCTATGCTCCGGGTTTTTCTACGTGATAAACTTAGAAATTCGGATATCTGCAGTAGAACCAGAGTGACCGACATAGCCCAACGGATTAGTAAGCTGAAGTGGCAATTGGCCGGCCATATAGCTTGAAGAACCGACAACCGATGTGGAAGAAAGGTTCTCGAGTGGCAGCATCTTACCGGAAGGCCAACTGTAGGGCGACCCCCCACTAGATGGAGTGACGACCTGATAAGGGATGCAAGAAGTCGATGGATGCAGGTGGCTCTGGACCGTGCTTTGTGGCATGGCATGACATGGTGGGGAGGCCTATGTTCAGCAGTGGACTTGTGAAGGGCTGTTATGATGATGATGTATGTATTTATGTAGACACTTTGGCAGCCTCTCGTCTCAAGGGTACCTCGTTTAGAGCCGGGGCGACATCAGAGGCAGCTGAACTGAGTAAGTGGCGCAAATATGAGTCTCTGAGAGATGACTACATATTTGTGCCATTTGCTGTAGAGACTATCGGTCCGTGGGGTCCACGTGCGGTGAAGTTCTTAAAGGAACTCCATCCGCGACTGATCGTTGCTGCTGTTGATAAGAGGGCTGGTGCTTTTCTCGCTCAGAGGTTAAGTATAGCCATTCAGCGGGGAAACGCAGCCAGCGTTCTTGGCACGATACCGCGGGGAGTAGGCCTGTATGATAATTAAGTTACTATTTTTTTTTATTATTAAAGTTTTTAATATTGTATATAATAAAATATTGTATATTATGTTATGTTTAAATACATATCATTATTTTTCATTATTACAGCCTATCAAGCTTCCTCCAATAAGATTACCTCTTAAGGGTATAAATAAAATTATTTTATTCCAATATACATAATAAGAAATAAATTGGGCAAAGTTTAACTAGTGGATACTTAATACGTCTGCAAATAGAAGCTCAATATAATCGGAGTTACTGAAATAAGTGTTCTACATTCTAACATTCGTAGCCTCGAACTAAATTGGTTCCAAATGTATTCAAGTTTTAGTTACATTTTCATTTGATTATTTTTGTCTTAAAGGTCTGTGACCTATAAATTTACTATGCACAGCATACATCACGTTCAGTTTTGAGACTTCTAAGTAATAGTTGTATATTGCTTTATTTATTAATTATATTAGAGTTGAAGCGGCATATTATATCAAGTTTAGTTTTAGAAGAAGTTCTTCTAGGAAATAGGCGTATATTGCTTTATTAATTGATCATGTAAGAGGTGAAAAGAACCCATATATGGAAGATATATCGCTGGTATTCAATTTCTTGTTATTTTTAAATACTAGCGTGGCGATATTTTGATTTAAAATAATCAAAACCCATTTTATTTATCATTTTTTTAATTACGTCAAGGATTTTCGTATAAAATATATCTTAAATCACTCCTGGCATTGCTCTCTATCTATACATGAAGTTTCATTACCATCGGTTCAGCCATTCTGAAGATTAGCCCGGACAGACAGACAGATATAAATAGATAATAAAAGCCAGTTATTTCAATATTACAGACAGTCGCTTCAATTTTATTTCACATATATAGATTTATAAAGATAATACGTTATGTGATAATAAATAGAGCTGTAGATAACCGAAGCAAACTAACGCCGCCACCACACGATTGAGTAGTAGGTGGAGCCATTCCGGAGCGTTTATGGCTGTAGCCCATATGGGTCCGCTAGGCAGAACTTCGATCGCAAAAAATACCGGCGTTAAATTTCAATTTAATGCTGCTGTATTTCGTGTCTATTAAAGTTCTGAGGGATGTCAACGCTTCTGCAATTTGATTCTTAATCGAAGATAGATGTAGCTTTCTATAAGCCATAGAATCCGATTAGCATCAGGGACTTCGTATGCTCATTTGTCATCCTTATTTCTTTACAAAATACAGCAATGATGCGAAGATCCCTACGTATTTCTTTTTAAATAAATATTAAGTAAATAACCATTAAGAGACCGTTACCATTACAGCCTGTTAATTAGGTTTCCTCATAGGGGGGATGTTTGCCATAGATGCCACGCTTGATAAGCGGGTTGGCAACGGCAGTTTATTTTTAATTTTTAGTCGTTATTAGAAAGAGGCTGCTGCCCATATTCTGATTTGTTTCCCCGACTCGCCTCTTACGACAACCACGGGATGATATGGGATAGTGTATATTCTTACACCGCCACTACATGCCATTATACTCAAGCATAATTCCAGGGAAACTTTAATAAAAAAAAAGTACATTTTATGTGCTTTTGCATATTTGCAAAGAATTCTTGAGAAAGGTTTCAAGTGAATGGACATTTCATTGCAAAGTGCAATTGACCAATATTATGTTACTACGTATTGTGCCCCGTGTAGTGGCGGGTAAGAATACCCACTACCCCTTATCTTCCCGTAGGTGTCGTATGAGGCGTCAGAGGCAAACTGAACTGAGACAGAAGATGATCGGCAGCATCTTTCTGATAACAGCAAATTAAAATATAAAACCTGCGGTTGCCAACCCTCTCGCCATGCGTGGCAAATATGGCAATATACCCCCATGACGAGAGTTACAAAACTACGGCCTTCAGTCCCCAATATTCTGCGGCCCCAATATTCCTGGCTACGGTGGCGACTATGGTAAGCATATGCTAAGAATATCCGGTGTAGACTCGGTTGTCACCTAAGACGACTTGACCTGGCAACATACAACGCACGCACCCTGAGGACTGACGAGAAGATCCTGGAGCTGGATGAAGAGATAGACGAGTTGCGCTGGGATATCATAGGATAATCTGAGGTCCGAAAAGAGGGGGAGGACACGGTAATTCTCGAATACGGCAACTTGTTCTATCACCAGGAGGGCGACCATCTGTCCCAAGGAGGTGTCGGATTGATCATGCACAAGTCTCTCGTTAACAACGTTGCAAAGATTGTGAGTGTGTCGACGAGGGTTGCGTACCTTATACTCAGAATCACTAAACGGTATTTGTTGGAAAGTCACAAGGTTTCCCGCACCAATCAAGCAGCCTGATGAAGAGGTGGAGGAAATGTATGAGGACATCTCAAGAGCCATGCATTCCTCCAAAACTATACGGTGTGTGGGAGACTAACGCAAAACTAGGCACAAGAGAGAAAGGTTAGCTGAAAGTAGAAATTCGGAATAATGCAACGGAACCTAAGGGGCCAGCAGCTGGCCGACTTTATGGGGAAAGAGGGACAGTTTCTTCCAGAAGCGGCCGCACAGCTAGTGGACCTGGTTGAGCCCCGACGGTTCGATAAAAATGAGATTGACTTCATTATGACGACCAGACGGTAACTGTTCAGTGATGTCTCAGCGATCGCGAGGGTGAAAACTGGTAGCGATCACCGAATGGTTAGAGGCACACTGAACCTAAACGTTAAGTTGGAGAGGTCTCGTCTAATAAAGTTAACGCTCCGTCCCCCTCGTGCTCCAATCCAAAGTACTGAAACCTTTCAGCTCGAGTTACAAAACCGTTTTCAGTGCCTAGAAGATTGCAATGCAGTGGACGATATGAATGACAAGCTCGTGGAAACTGTCCATGCGGTCGCAGCTAAGTTCTGCAAGACCCGCCGCACAAGAACACAAAAACTACCTGATCATTCACTTAATCTCATTGCTGTTAGAAGGGAAATGAAGCTGCAGTCTTCAGCAGATTGGACAGCATTTAGGTAACTGAACAGACAGATCTCCAAATTCATGCAGCGGGACTTACGCAACTTTAATACTGGTCGTATTGAAGAAGAGATCGAGCGGGACCAGGGCTCCAGAGTCTTTGCCGGAAATCTGTCTGCCAGAAAGAGCCAACTGTCGAAGCTGAAGACCGAATGTGGCAGCAGAATTTCCAATACAACTGAGATTTTGAGTGAGATTGAGAGGTTCTATGGGCAGCTGTACACCTCATCGTTGGAGCCACACGCAAGTATGAGTAACGATCCAAGAACAAATCTTATCCGACACTATTCCGATGATATCCCAGTACGTCAGTCTGAGATTAGAATGGCTCTCCAGCACCTTAAATACGGCAAGCTCCCGAGCTAGGATGGAATTATAGCGGAGTGCTGTTTTCGAGAGTCATTACAAATTGTCTCGCTTGCAGACTCGACGAATTCCAGCCTCCCGAACAAGCCGGTTTCTGAAAGCGCTTTAACCGGCCACCATATATTCCATAAACCGGCCACCATAGACCACATACATACCCTTTGGCAAATTGTACAGAAGACCGAAGAGTAGGTACAATCTGCCACTTTGTCTTGCGTATGTGGACTATGAGAAAGCCTTTGATTCCGTCCAAATTTGGGCGGTGCTGCTGTCCCTTCAGCGGGGCCAAGTGGACTCTCGGTATATCGAAGTGCTGAAGTGTTTGTACAGTAGGGCTACGATGGCTATCCGAGTACAGAACCAGAGTACGAAACCTATCCAACTGCAGAGAGAGGTGTAAGACAGGGTGACGTAATATCCCCGAAACTCTTCATCGTTGAATTGGAAGACGTTTTCAATCTACTTGTCTGGAAAGGATACGGTGTTAACGACAATGGCGAGTACGTCACTCACCTTCGATTTGCCGACTAAATAGTTCTTATGGCAGAATTGCTGGAGGACCTAAGCACTATGCTCAATGACCTCAATAGTGTCTCCCAACGGATAGGTCTTAAGATTAACATGGACAGAACAAAAGTCATGTGTAACGTCCATGTCACACATATGCCGGTAGTTGTTCGGAGCGCTAAGCTCGAAGTTGTTGACGAGTATGTTTACCTGGGACAAATAGTTCGACTAGGTAAGTCCAACTTCGACCGGGAGGTCAATCGACGGATTCAACTCGGCTGGGCAGCGTTCGGGAGATTACGACACATATTCTCGTCAGGCATACCTCAAAACGAGATTGTTTAACCAGTGCGTGTTTCCAGTGATGACCTATGGATCTGAGATGTGATCCTTCACTGCTGGACGTATGAGGACGCTCAAGGTTGCTCAGCGAGCTATAGAGATGTCCGTAACCAGAGTTACCGACATAGGCCAACGGATTTGTAAGGTGAAGTGGCAATGGGCCGGCCATATAGCTCGAAGAATTGACAACCGATGGGGAAGAAAGGTTCTCGAGTGGCAGCCTTGTACCTGCAAGCGAAGTGTAGGGCGTTCCACACTAGATGCAGTGACGACCTTGTAAGACATGCAGGAAGTCAATGGATGCAGGTGGCTCAGGACCGTGCTTTGTGGCATTCCTTGGGGGAGGCCTATGTTCAGCAGTGGACTTGTGATGGGCTGTAATGATGATGATGTCACTACGTTTAAGTATGGTTTAAGTTTACTTTGACGTTTTTTTGATAACGATGCAATGCAACTTTATAAAGGTTAATATATTATGTAAAACATAGATGACCTCGTTCCAAAAAGAAAGCGTAGAATGTGTTCTCTTTTAAAACTCCACATAAATGCACTCACATTAAGCCTAAAGATACTTTCATTTCTGCTTTTATTTATTTAATGTAGATTCAAATACGTTTTTATACTAGTTCAAAAAAAAGAGAAGGTTATATTTTAGACGTATATATTTTTTATGAATGTTTACCGATTTGTCGGAAACGGCTGAACTGAATTTGATTTTTTTAATTAAAAAGGTGTTAATTCAGGGGTGGTCCCATAAAAACATTAAAAAAATCCATTCCTAAAGGTAGAAAAGCAGGGATTGAGGATTTCTTAAAGATAAATAATTAGAATATCATTATATGTCTTTGAAATAATGGCTTTCTAGTTGTTAACTTGAACTTGTGATGTTCCTTAGACCACCCACTAAAGGGTAAAATAATTGAACTTTTTTTTAAATAATATTTGAGTTTAAGAAAACTATAATAACAAGCATTGATCATGAGCTATGATGATCCTATTGAGAACACTTTGTCATATTCTTTATGTTATTATATTGTCATCGGTCCTTGATACGAGTGCAAATTTTCAAGTAAATCGGCCGTCTACAAGTTGGGGAAAATTACATTAAAAGATTCCGTTACATAGATAGATAGATACACGCGAACCGTGTAAAAAGTAGAACCGACTTAAAAATTAAATAAAAAAATCCAAATAATAGTTTCTGATGTCATAGTGTATTGAAGAATTACGAGTAAAGCCTCGAATTTAGAAGCTAATAATATGTACAAATTATTATTACTTTTTAAAATTTTGTAGTCGGTTTTAATTTTGTATTAAAGGTATAATTATTTTAACGAAGATTTTAAGATTTTGTACGATAATATTGAATTATTATACGGTTATCACATCGTCTCTCCATCTAGTGGAGGGCTGCTTTAAACTTCGCTTGACAGTACGAGACTGCCAATCGAGAACCTTTTTTCCCCATCGATTGTCAGTTCTGCGAGCTAACTGGAGCCCCTCACTATGTAGTAACGACCTGGTAAGAGTTGCAAGAAGTCGATGGATAAATGTGGCCCAGGACTGTGTTTTGTGACATTCCTTGGGTGATGACTATATTGAGCAGTGGACTTATAATCGGCTGTGATGATGATGATGATATGGCTATCTATCGAAAGCGATAATAATTTTCTATTCTATCCTATAGTCTTCTCTTACTACACCTTAAAACATCACACAAGCTATTAACTGACAGAGTGCGCACATAAGCTTAAAAAATTTATACGTCCTTTTTTTCCTGTTTTAGAATTTACGCATTTAGGATATGATAAGAGATGCGCTAGCATATAGTGTCAGAGACACGGAAACAAACATAGCACAACCAGCCCTGAAAACCGAAAATTCGAATTTGAAAGAAAGTAAGAAAACACGTTTATTCCAGTATAAGTATACAGCAAAAGCAATAATAAATCAAAGTATTAACCACATCTTAAGTATAAGAATATACACCAAAAAAACTGCTAAATGGACTGGTCTCAGTGATAGCACTGATTTTCATTCCAGCCCATACTCCAAGGTATCTCGGAAATTTGTACATATATGTTGGTCTTAGCTAGGATTCGAACCAAACTACCACGTTTTGAATGATTACGAATTCTTATAGGGACTACCAGGTTGGTAGCTAGCACTAACTTTTGCACATGGTACATTACAGCACTTAGTATAACCACGCTACTGAGTATATTGGCTGCAGCACAAATGGTTAGGCTCGACCGGGGAAGGACGACGCTCGCACAGAATACCAGCGTGAAATTTCAGCATATTATTTCTTACCATCACATGGAATTTTTTCGTTTGTCACCCTTAGTTCTATGAAGTCTACTTTGATCCCTAAGTCACGCGGTCGTCCGGCTGTTTATGACATATAGGCTTAGTTACGTCAGCTTACACATATACTATATAATCATGAATTCTAATAAAAGAACTTTAAATTTTAGATTTTAATAAAAAGTAGCTGACTTCTAAGAACTTAACATAATAAAATAGTTTTAACATAACAGTTTTAGAAGTTGGTGCTAAGGCAGTAAGTAAGGTCTATAGAAGAATTAAGGCCCCGACTTCAGAAACTGATAAGTAGAAATTATTTTATTCTCTTTAGTTCCTTGACTTTTACTTGACTTTTCTTTTTATAAAAAGGTTTATTTTTGACCCTTTTCAGTGCACTAAGGAATATCAAAAGCTAAACCACTAAAATGTCGTCGCCTTAAGGGTAGAGCCGTTTCTCTAAATTTTTTTTGGGACCACCCTATTAATACACTAATTTAATAAAAAGGGCCATTAAAAGCGGTTATACAATTGAAATTAATATCGCTTAACACACATAAAAAAAGGATGACATACATACAAACTGAGTAGTTCCTCCTTTTTATAAGGTTAGCCACCTTATAAAAAGGTGGAACTACTCAGTTTGTTACCCAAAATGAAATAGAAAGACATCATGTGGTTGCCACGTGAAAAATTGAGATATGAATTTTGATTGACTGTCTCGTTGATCTAGTTGTCGTAAACGTAACTGCTGATCATGAATTTTGGGTTTAAATCGCCGGGTCGGGCCAAAAAAATCATATATTGAGTTCAAGTTTTCTGGAAAGAAATTTTCAGTAGCAACACGGAGTCAGGAATATGGGAGTGTTTCACTCCCGTGTCTGAGACACGTCAAAACTCATATACATAGATACATAAACACTCACGCCTGTCATCCAGAGAGGTAGGCAGAAACTATGGACTTCCATTTGGCACGATCCTGACACACCTCTCTCGCCTCCTCCACATCCATATACCTACGTGTACACGCTCGTCGGTTAAGGTTACTTTTAATTTGGTCCATTTTCAATATATCGCCAATTTGTTCAATAATCTTTCGCCTAGGGCGTCCCTTCCCGACGTCAAAACTCATACGTCGGTTACTCTTATAGTCCGATGGGACACTATAATACTGTCCTGCGCGGATACCTCCTGTCGTCTAGAGGTCATTTATTATTATGTATTTTTAAACCTAAAACTAATATGTGCAATGTTTTTATAGTTTTAACTAATTCAAAAACTCCTACTATAAATCGAAACCAGTAAATTAATAGAAAAATTGAGGGTATTTATTTATTTATTTGTATGGATCTCCAACAGTTGTACATATTAACTTACATCTAACACAAACATGCCTTACATCTACAAATTACTATGTACTGCCAATTAAAGGAGAACACATCATTCTAAAACAATAACAGTGTTTATAATTTGCCTATTTTCATGGTAGTTGGAACAAAAATAACTTTAGCGAACAAAAGATATGTAATAATTTTGTAACAAAAATAAAAATAAAGTTTTGCATAAAGTTAGTAACTAATTAATTTTCTAAGCTGTCGTTATATTTTTCATAAAAAGTGAGAGCCTGTCACAACCAATGTCCAGTGTTGCTATATTTATTACATATACCTACATTGTATACGCGTTATATCCATATTATTCGAAAATTATGTCCAAGTGTTGTTCGAGTGCTATCAGTCTTAAAGAAAGGACATGGGTTGCGAGGAGATCTCCGAGGTACATTCATATTAAATCTACTCAATAGTTCAACGTCATAAATTTTACCATTGAAAAGTTTATGATGAAATTTCATTTCAAGAAGAGATGTACGAACTGCCAGTGGTTTCATCATAAAGTAATCGAGTTTCTCTTTGTAGCACTTACTATAACTTGAAGTCTTAAAACGAAAGATTAGGTGTTTAATGAGTCTCTTTTGAACACGTTGGATTATTTGTCAATGTGGTTTTTGTTTTTGTAAAGCTTGCTACGGACCAAGTTATTGTACAGTTGAAGGATTGTTGTTACCTTTTTGAAATCTTTAGACTGTGTAAGAACAAAGCCGAGCAACTTGAAAGAAGCTGTCATTATAGAATTAATTTGTTTATCGAGTCTTAATTTGCTATTAAATATTACGCCCAAGTCTCGAATGGAATCGGTTTCCTTGTTTTTTACCCAAGATATTGTAAGAACTCATTAATGTACTTTTATTTCTTGTGAATTTTATAAAACTACATTTGCGCAGAAAAAGCAGCATTCGATTTGTATCACACCATTTTACAAGTTTAGCTAGTTTTAAGTCGTCCACGAATAAATAAACCTGACAATTTTTATGTAAATTTACTATATCATTAATAAACAAAACAAAGAATAAAGGCCCCAAATTTGATCCCTGCGGAACACCAAAAATAGCATTGAAAGAATCTGAACACTCGCCATCGATACGATTTACGACATAGAAATAGGATTTGCATTAGCTTAAAAATGTATCATAAATGCCAAAATATGCGAGTTTTTGAACAAGTATCTTATGGTCCACCCTATCAAATGCCTTAGCGAAATCAGTATAAATTACATCAACTTGTAGATTTTTGTCAACCGAATTAATAAGATTGGAAACATAACTGAGCAAATTAGTATTAGTAGACTTCTTAGGCATAAAACTATGTTTACAGGGATATAGATGGTCTTTAACATGATTGAATATGAATAGGTGGACAAGTGATTCAAAAATATTTGATACGGTAGAGAGGATTGATACAGGTCGATAATAAGATACAAGTTCCTTTTTTACATCTTTATAAATAGGTACTATTCCATTTATCGGGAAAACTCCTTTTCTTAATTGAAGCGTTATAAATTATTTGTAAGTGGTAGGATATTAGATTTGCACATTTAATTAAGAATATAGGGGGCACGTTGTCAGGTCCAGCACTCTGTTTTATATCAAGTGTTATTATTTTGTATATTATGCTTTTTTGTGATATGTATATTATAAAGGACAATTCAGGAAGCGTTTGCTGCGAATCGAGTAAATATAGTGAGTTATTTGTTGGGGTGTTATAGACACTGGAAAAGTGCGCTGCAAATAAGTTACAAGGTTCTTTTAGTTCGTTTAATTCTTTGTCTCTTAAATACATTGATGGTGGGTATCCAGAATAATTTTTACTTTTGTTAGAAATGTGTGACCAAAAATATTTAGAATTTGTACCTATTCCATGTTCTAAAGTAGATATGCGTTCATTTCGAGTTTGCCGTCGTCGACCATTATGACGTCACAGCTGACGGTACGGTTTACAAAACTATTACTGTACGCGTTTGATTGTAAGAAGTTCGATTTTTAGTTTGTTTCCCTGTACAGAGAAATGGAAGGCAAGCATGTTGATAAAATGCATATTATTGAATAATTTATTTAGTTAGTAAAGTAAAATAATAACACTGAATAGAAACGTGTCCGATAAAATAAAATATTTTTAATATAGTTTTAATAATTAATATTTCATTTAAAATGTATAATTTTAAATGAATTATTTACAAAGGCGCGAACAAAAACTGGTATGTAGATATTTACGCATCCATAACTTCGATCCAGTTATTTTATCGCAATCGTTCGTTTCTGTATCACTGCCATCACCCCATTCTGTGTTTATCACAAATTAACGAACGTAAAAATTCCACAGAAACAAAAAATCAACAGTTACAAAAACAACAACAAAAACATTAACAAACTAGAGATCGCACGGGAGCACAAACAACTGACGTAGATATATTTCGGCGTTGCTATCGGTACTATAAGGGCGACGCCTGAGGCGCGGTATGAGGGAGCGCGGCGGAAGGTAACGGCATTCATGAAGTGAACACGTAGTATTTGTCATAACATATTTCTGTAAGTATTTCATAGTCGTGACGGTGGTATTGAAATTCTAGTAGGTCTAAGGGATTATTATAGATCTTGTATCTTATATGAAACTTCTTTTTTGCTTTAATAGATAAATCAAGTAGGAGTTGTATCATACCGGATGCCTATTGCCACATTTTTTACTTTTAGGCACATAAAAATTTATTATTCTATAAAATATTAGTTAGAATTTATTCATCATGTCGTTAATATTATTATATTTTAAAAGTTCATCTGTCCGTAAGATTTCGTCCAGGGCTTTAGTTATCTGATAGTAATCGCCTTTAAAATAGTTATTTTTTGTAATTTCAAATGATTTGGATAATAACTGGATGGGATTGCAATAGATACTTGCACTAATGGTGGATGATGAGTGTCAACATTACGTATAGGGTTGAAACATTCATTAATCTTTACTATTTCGGAGTTACATAAAATTAAGTCCAAAATGTTTTATTACTAATTATAATAGAATTGAACTGCTTAAAGTCATTTAATTTCGAGAAATGTAAGAGTAAATTATGTATGTTATTATTGCTATTTGAAATTGGTAAAAGATACGTACCAGAGCTCCCAGTTTATATTTGAAATATTAAAGTCACCTGCTATTAATTTGCCTGTGTTTTGTAATATACTCATCCATGATTTGATTTGTGTTATTATTGAATGTTCTAAATAAGTTTTGATTTAGGAGTGTTAGTAGGTACACAACACAGATTTTAAGAAATTCGCATTTTTTGCCTATAAAAATCTTAAAATATACCTAAAGATCTTAACATTCTGTTAAAGTATGGTAGTTCACCTTTTCGATACTTGATGGCGCTGTATAAAAGGTAAATAGCGATGTTGACGTGTAAAGCAATTAGACCATAGGCCACAAGAATATAATTTATTTTGTATATATATATATACGTGTTAAAAATATTTACTTATATACATAACATAATATACAATATTTTATTATATAGAATATTAAAAACAAAATATATAATAGAACAATGAACCTAAAACTAAAAACCTTAAAAAAATATTATAATAACTAAAATATATTATTAAAAAGGAGGCCCTTTAGGCAATGTTCCAAAGATACTGTCAGCGTTCCCCCTTTGAATAGCTAGACTAATTCTTTGTCCGAGGTAACTGCCAGCTCTTCGGTCTCCTGTGACGTCAACTAATCTTTTTGCTATTTCCTTAAAAACCCTTATAGCGCTAGGACCCCACGGACCAAGGGTCTCGACACCGAATGGGACAAAAACATATTCGGAGCCTAGACCCCTGTATTTGCATGCTTTAGCTTTTTCAGCCGCTTCACAAGCCGCACCAGCTCTGTTATTGGTTCCATGTAGATGGGAAGGGGCCAGTGTGTCTGAACAGGTTGCATCCCATACCAGCACCCGGCCCATCTTCCATGGAATCAAACTCATACCGTCCGGTCTCTTGCCATCGTCTCTTGCGATACCAGACGACTCAAGTAGACTTGACACGTTGACGGTGGCAAGGGACCGGCGTATGATATCGTTAAGTGCTGCATGTCTCGAGAAGCGGCCTGCACTTTTTTGGCATGATAGTCCGTGATGTCCTAGCTTGTCGACGTCACTGCCACACGGACATTTATGAGGAGCGCAGACCGGAACCCCAAGCCGTAGACAGGTTGCGATTCGGAGCGCGTCAGGCTCAAGGAATGTTCCTGTATTTGACGAAGGGTACGCGTGAAGCCAGTAGCCGGCCCCATGCGTACCCACGGCCAAAAGACTAGCACGCGCCGAACCTGTACTAAAGCTCAAAAGATTGTCGTCATAAGTCAATTTGCAGCTTATGTCGTCCCAGCTCATCTGTGAATTTGGAGAAACTGGAAAATTTTGACCAGGGCATGCAATTAAGAAAGCGTATCTAGCTTCTTCCAGGCCATCAATCTCAAAGTTTGAATGGGATGCCCTTAAAATTTTACTTATGAGATTTGCTGAACTATGGACAGAAGATAGGAAGGCTGGTAAAGAGACCGAAATTTTGCGAATCCCTAAACCACCATAACGGATGGGTAGGGATGCTTGGGTCCAAGATTGCTCGTTCAGGTGCATATTAAGAATCGATTCTAAATTAATTTTGATTAAGTTGTCTACTTGTGTCAAGAGCTCTGGGTGATTCCAAAAGGAGCAGCAACGGAGCACATAAAAGACTGAATTTTAAGATGCAAAGTGCATAATGTGGACTAATTTCAAGGAGACGGTCAGCGGAATTTTGAAATTTAGTAATTGAATTATTAATATATTCAGAAATAGATTCATAAAAAATTGGAGAACCTAAAAGGTAAAGGAAATTATTGTTAACTATTTAATATTTGGAGCCAAAATATTAAATTTTTGTTTTACGTCATTTAAATTTAAGTTGCAGTTATTTATAAAAAGTTCGCATTTGCTAAAATTAAGCTCCAAACCAATGGCTTTAAATTTATTTTTGATTAAAAAATGGTCCGAAAACACAGTATCCATATTACCTCCTTGGGTTCCGTCGTCCAAATACCAAACGTTGAATTTAGAATTTAAATTTTTGATTATCGGACTTATAGCCAAACTAAAACTTGCTGGCCCAAGGGGATCACCTTGTTGACAACCTACTTCCGAGGACAGTTCATTAGAACGGTATAACAATTTTGTTGGGTCAGCGTAATTGAGAAAAAGATAATTGTATATTTCCGGTATGTGTTGTTTTATTTCCGTCAGCAGGGTATCCCTATTTACCGAATTGAAAGCATTTTTGACATCAATTTTGAGCAACACGTCAGGATGTCCGTAAGTTAGGAAAGAGCGTAGGGCATGCACGGCTGCCTCACACCCTCCTTTTACACCGAAGCCTTACTGTACGTGTTCAAATTCCGAATTTAATTTTGATAAAATATGTCGAACAGCAATTTTGGAGGCCACACGTCGTAGTGTTGATCCAACAGCAATTGGTCTCACCCCTCCGTCCTTTTTGGTGAGGGCAATGAGGTTCGCGCCGAAAAGAATGGGAACAATTTCTGGATTGACATTACCGGAATACATAAAGTTGATTAATTTAGTGATCGAATTTACAAGTTGCTCACCTGCATCACCCACAGAATGCGAAGTCTTTCAAATGTTGGGGTGAGATTCCATCCAAATCTGCAGCCGAACCTGGTTTGAAAGATAAAATGGCATCCGTAACATCTTTGTTCTGAATTTGAAGGCATGCTTGCGCTGCTGTTGGTCGTTCGAGAAAATATGGGATTACTGGAGCTGGAGGATGTTTTGTCCGTAAGGTCTGAAGGGTGTCAGGGGTATCTATCTGGTGATAGCACGTCGTTGGAGAACAAAAGGCGAGCGGCACCTTTGAGATCTCCGTCACAGATTTTGTTTTCGATGAGTTTGTTGCGATTACGAGGGGCATCATGTTTGATTAGAGGTGCGGGAGAAGGCGAGGAGCTGACAGTACAGTTATTTTTAATCCTTTGTGTCAAGGATAAATTTGGTTTATCAGTTTTTATTATATGTAGTGTGCTGTATGAAAATAAAAATAGGTTCTGCCAATCTTGAGTACAATTGCTTATGTAACATTTCTGGATTAATTGTGACAAATGTGTAGCAACGGTTATTCGAGCTCCTCGTGGATTCTTTTAACTATCGGTATACTATTTTCAAATGGCTAAGATATGTGTGGAAAGGAGTTGGATCACACTACAAAAGTAGGCGCACTCGGATTAAAGGGTGGATGTCTATAGGTGAACTGTTTTGGCTAATACATTTCCTGTGTGTTTTGTAGTGTGTATTTTGAGCCTTTTAAAGATTTGAATGACTTGTTGCACTGTGTACATGTATGGGTCGCGTTCGACGTGCCATCACAAGATTGGTTCACGGACTGCATTCACAACAGTTAAATACAATCACAAAAAACAATAACTTAAAACAAATTTACATAAACACAATAAAGTAGCTTAAAAATTACACTGAAAATACAAAAAAGTCTAAGTCAAAATATGATGGCTGCTTGTAAATAAGATGGATGATGCATGCGTCGTTACGTAGGTGCGTCACAGGACGGTCCCGCAATTGGACGCTGCAGCGGAAGAGATCCAGCGACGCATGTCGTCGCTAGGACAAACGATGGCGGCCTTAGCAACCGGCACTGTGGTGGAAGCAACAACAAAATCGACATGCGCACATATGAAAAATATCCCGAAAAACTCTTATATGCAGGGCTGAGCAGTCAGGAAATTAAACTGGCTTAAAAAAGAGTTTAAGAGACCCGAGCCTGCTTGTCACTTTTGTTTTTATATAAACTATAGCCTTGTTTGCATAGATGGCTTTGCGATACGATAGCTCTTCGTCAGTCAATCAAATATATATTTCTGAAATCCTTTGTTGCGAATTGTTTCGTTACATTTGGCATATGTCACCATCTTGAAATATTTTTATATCTCGTAGTTGATTTCAGATATTATATAAACCACTGTTATACTATTTATACCTATGTCAACAATAAACGATTCATTTGTACACTAAAATTTTACAATTAAAATGTATAGTTATTTTATTAAAATATTTAGACAAAATAAACACAGTTGTCACATGTCAACTTTATTTCTTTTTTATATTTAACTGACTGATACATATACCTTAAGTACATACGTTGTGGAGTGTTTTATTAAATTATCCCATCGTAAGCCATTTCGGCAAGTAGTACAGTGCTAGTTCAAGCATTTGGTCCAGTCGAGCCGAGTTATAAAACGGCTATTTTTGAATTCGGGCTTGATTAATTAGGGCAAAAGGATTACTATCGAAAATCAGCTGGCATAGTGCAAGCACATGAGTAAAGAAACCGTACCTTCACATGACGTCACATTTTCTAGTATTATTCATAAACACAGTACAATAAACAACCATTATTAATAATACCACGTTTTTACATTAAAATATTCAAACTTGCAACTAAAAAAACAAACAACGCGTCGCACTGACCCTGAGATTGTTGTCCACTGGCTGTGCCAGCAAATCGGTTTTTTCCAGTCTCGTCACGTACGCGACAAGCGGCCAGTGGTCACGCACACATGCTCCGCGTGCTTGTAGTTATGCAAACGATTCGCGCGGTTGAATGAAGCTTTGCCTCTGTACGGTTTCTTTACTCATGTAGCTTCATACAACCGCGCTATGATAATTACAGTACTACAAGCTTGAGGCGCGTGTGTGCGTGAGCACTGGCAGCTCGTCACGTACAGAGAGAAACTGCTTTAAACCGGATTGGCCACTGCTCAAACTCAGGGTAGTGTAAAGAATAATAAGTGTAAAATTTTATTTTTTAAAGAATTATTCCTGTCACAGGAAATATAAAAAAGTGTTATTATGGTTTACTGTACTGTTGTATGAACAATAATAGAACAAATAAATATATATGTATATTTTTTAACTATCCCAAAGACTCCACTAGGTAAGTAGTAACTTGACTATAATTTATTATTTTTAATGTGGTAGATAGATAACTCACCTATAAGTGACCTACCTACCTATAAGAGATTGGATAGTTATTTTTATAATGTTTATAATTGAATAATTCAGTTTATAAATTAAATACGTAGGTTCATGTTTTTTTTATTATTATTATTTCAGACGGTAAGAGTGGTACAAAGCTGTAGGACGATAAGATTTCCTTTCAAAACTTTTTTATTATAAAAAAGGCAACAGTGTAGACTCTGTGAGGATCACTTCGAAAAATCCTGTATTGTTTTCTAAAAAAAGACCTGTAATTGTAATTGTAAGACCTTTATTTGGAAATGCTTTTCCAACAATCAACTTGCTGACAAAGTGACAAATAATGGTGCTTTTTTGAGCTCCAGCCAATGTAAGAATGTATCTGAAATGAATATATTAATTGATTGAACAAAAATTTTGCAAATATTTTGATCTCGAAAGAATCATTGTAAATATTGGTAATGAAATATTATAACGTGTGCAAGATTGTATTGCATGCCTCACAACATGAGGGAGTGTTCTACTCTCGATATGTGGCCATACCACAATTTTGCTACATAAAATCGTTCTTATACTTTTCGCTGGACATAAAATCCATATTATTATTAACGTCACAATAACTACAGACATTGAATTATAAGATTCGTTTATTTTGTAGTCGATTCACTTGAGATTACATAGCAAAAAATGCAATTGAAAAAATATATGAACTGCCGTCCGTTGGTCTATGCGTTGGTGAGTCTTCGTGCTTAATAGAAATGTAAAAGTTAAAAGTAAAATGTTTAAAAGTTATTAATGAAAGTCGATCAGATTCTCTGTTTTTTTTTCTTGTAAAAATTATCGTCACTATTTTTATTTTTTCATCAATGTTAAATGAAACGCTCATGAGGCGTGAACTTTCGGGTTTTTCTAACTATATTTGTTATGCCATGCGAGTGCTTTACAAAAGATTATTAAAAACTTTACAGTAGATTCATAATTTACCATTTAATTAAAAGGCACAACAAATTGTTGAAGAACAAAATTATAAAATAAAATATTTAGAATAAGTAGTTTCTAAAAAATATTCTATATTAAGTATATTATAATAAAAGCTGATAAACGTTTTGTTTATTTAATTTTATCCTCTTTTTTTTTGCGGGGGGAAATCCTCATGGACTACCTCCGCCTGGGGAAAGGCGGAGGGGCGTGCCGGACTCTTACCGGCTAAAACCACCCCGGTGTCTACTCGCACGTGCGCGCTGGGTCGCGGGAATCCAAATTCTTCCGCAGCCCCACACTAGTGCTGGCCCGGTCTGTCGGGCCTCGTCTCCACGGGGTAGTGAGGTGTTCAACTACGCCGTGCATTGCCTCAGAGGCGCGCCGACACCCGCACGCGCCTCCGCCTCAGGGGCCATCGAAGAGGGGGCGGGGATTTCCCAAGTCCCTCGCCCTGGACCCATTCATGGGGGCCGGAAAGGGCGTTTTCGCCCTTCTCCTGCGCTCGGTGCGCCTTCTGCGGCCGGGAGGGAGTCGAGATCTCCTTTCCCGTTCCGCAGTTTCCTTCTGCGACATCACGTCCTCGCAGAAGGACACCACCGCGTCCGACTCTGCGCTACCGACCATCTTCCGCACTAAGGCCGGCAGCGACAGATCGCCTCCTCTTCATTTGTGAGGACACGGCGCTCCTCCTCCCAAGCTGCACACTCGGCGAGCGTGTGTTGCGCCGTGTCCTCCCGCAATGGACGCAGTGGTGGCACCGAGCGTCCAGCTCCCTGTCTATGCGCTGGTACTTGCTGAAACAGCCGTGCCCCGACAGCACTTGCGTCACCCTAAACAACAGGGAGCCGTGCCTTCTCCCGAGCCAGTCGTCGAGTACTGGCCGGATCGCCTCGACGGTAGCGAGGCCGGCGGTAAGGCGCAGAAGCCTTTGCCGCCATTCCGCCACCAAGACCTGACGGAGCTCCTCTCGGCGCAGCGCGATCTGCCGCTGCACCGGCCTCGAGCCCGTGCCGCTCTTCCTCGCGCCATCGATATAATGACGCGAGTACTTTCGCCTCTAAGTCCCAGGGCGGGGATCCGGCCAGGACGCAAGCTGCTTCGTAGGAAATCGTGCGATACCCGCGGATGACTCTGACGGCCATCGACCTTTGCAGTTTACGCAGAATGGCGAAAGTGCTGGCCGTCACGTCCATCGCCCACACAGGGGCCCCATACAGGGCCATGGACCGCACGATTCCCACGTACAACCGCCTACAGGCGGCACTCGGGCCCCCCAAGTTGGGAAGCAACGTTGAAAGCGCGCCCGCTGCACCCATCAACTTGGGCGCCAATCCCAGATACTTCATGGTGGACTCGACAGCTATCCGGGCCCCGCTGACCACGATGTGTGATCCCGGGCGGCGCGCGTCGAGGGCCATGGAACTCGATGGCCTCCGACATTTTGGGCCACCTCCAGGCCCAGGCGCCGGATGCGGTTCACCACTTGACACCGCAGCCGTGGCAACCAACGCTGCCTCCTGTGCAGAGCTCCCGGGCAGTGACAAGCGTGTCGTCTGCATAACACGTCAAGTTGGCGCCCGACGGGAGTTCACCTCTCAGCACCAGTCGTAGCCGATGTTCCAGGAGCGGTCCCAAGACCGATCCTGCGGAACACCGCACGACATGACGCGCCGACCAGCGCCGTCACGTCTCCGATATGTAACGCATCTCTCCTCAAGGTAAGCTATTGTGCGGCGGAGGTAGGGAGGCGCGATGGTAATTCAGCGCCTCCGAATACAACTCCAGGGTAGGGTGTTGAAGGCGTTGGAGATGTCTAAAGACACCGCCAGCACTACCCCACCCGGATACTGTCTCCTCCGCCGCCAGGCCCTCACGCGCGTAATAGCGTCTATGGTGGAGCGCCCGCGACGAAAACCAAATTGGTTCTCGTCCAGGTCCGGCCCCTCTCTGCACAAGTGGCTGACGAGGCGATCTGCGATGATACGCTCAAAAAGTTTGCCCGCCTCGTCGAGCAGCACTATGGGCTGGTACGCGGACGGTGAGTCCGCGGGGCGCCCCTCCTTCCTGAGCAGGACCAGCCTCCCCTCCTTCCACTCACTGGGAAGCTGACCCTGCTCGAGACATGTTCTTAGCCCGGAGTCGCGACACGGCCGCTCTCGTCTCTGCTTGCGTCACCTCGGGGACATCGGTGCTCTCCTCTTCTGGAGAGTCTGTGGCTGAGGGCGAAGCCATCGCCGGGGGAACGTGTCCCACTCGTTCAGGGAAGAGAGCCGATACCACCGCCTCTAGCAACTGGGGTTGCATGCTTTGTGTTAGTGGGCGCCCAGGGACGCAACTGCCTCGTACCCAACGGTAGGGGCGCCCCACGGATCCCGATCTGGGACCCCAGCTCCTCCCGGCACGCGACTTTGAGTCGCCGATGGCTAGCCACAGAGTCTCCTTAGACGCGCGGTACACCTCATATAGCGCGTCCTCCTCGGCGGTATCCCGTCGACGCCGCCTCCGGTATCGGGTGTACCGGCGACGAGCCGCAACGCACGCTATGCGCAATTGCGCGATCTCAGCGGTCCACCAGTACACCTGGTGCTTTGCGGACCGTTGGCGGACACGGGGCATGGACGCGTCGCAGATCTGCGTCATCGCCCCGCGAAACCATAGTGCCACCGCTTCGACGTCGACGGGGCCGTCCGTCGTCGACTCCCAGATCCAGGACTGGACTAAGGCAGCTTCCTCGAGTAGTTCCCTGTCGATGCGTTTTAGCGCCCAACGCGGGCCGTCGTTAATCGGGGTTGTTGGATGGCGGCCGCTCGCGGACTGGGCAGAGACGTCGAACCGGATATATCGATGGTCCAACAGCGTCTCCACCTCTACGGTGACACGCCAGTCGCGGACTCGGCTGGCGACAGAGCTGGCGAGGTGAGACGTCCACTATCGACCCGCCCGCTGCCGCACGCTGTATTCCGAACCCCGATTCAGGACGACCAGACCAGTCGTCACCGTCCACTTCTTCTAGCACCTCGCCCGGTCAGTGACCGAAGATCCCACGCCGATGACTTGCGTTGAGATCTCGAGCACCAGAACAGGACGAGGGTGATGGCGGCGACTGCGCCAACTCGACAAGGAATCACTCAAAGTCGGCGAGACTCTTGTTGGGGAGAAATACGCCCCTACAATAACGATGCCGCCCGAGACCGCAGCAACCCAGCCGCGGCCCCGAGACGGGTCGATCGAGTCTCGCCAATAATAATACCAAAACCGTCAGTGCATCCCAACCAGTTGTCACGGGCGGGAATGATACGGTTCGGCGACCACAGCCACGTGAATCGACCACTCTGCCATGCTCTGGGTAGGAGATCCTGAGCTCTGGCACAGTGGTTGATATTGCCCTGGAGAAATGGAATTGTGCCGTTACTGACATTCCATTCCTCGGCAACGGTCCTGGGCCGGGAGTCGGCCGCGGAGCTGCTTGCGGGGCAGCGAGGTTTACCCGGCAGGCTTAGTGCTCCTCTTCTTTCTTTTTTTTGCCTTGCTGGCAGGCTTACAGGCCCTTCCGCCTACTCTGTGCTCCGCTGGCCTTCCAGCAGCAGAACAAAGGCTGCAGTTAAGCGCCGCGGTGCACAGGGCCGCCAATGGCCAGGCTGGCCGCAGCGATAACAGAGGTCACTACGGTCAACCTCGGCGGTGTACTTCGCCCGGACGTGCCCTTTCCGGCACCGGAAGCACCGCAAAGCCGGGGCTGTAGTAGCTGGTCCTTGCCGCCACCAGCCAGCAATCTGCCGCTATCGGCGATCTTCTTCGCCGACGCTACAGGGCACCGGAACAGACCGCGCCGAGTCGGTGGCGTCGGTGCGTATCGCCAGCCCGCACCTTGTCCGGCGGACACTCTCCGCTTCTGGCAGCCGCCGCCACCACCTCCTCAGAGGTCACGGAGTCGTCCAGGCCAGCAATCCACCTCTGCGGTTTTCATTGGTCTGGAGACCCGGACGTCCTCAGGGTTGAGGACCTCCCTCATCTTGGCGGCCAGTGCATCCGCCTTTCGGCACTGCCGCTCACAGTACCAGCCACCTCGAACAGCCGCGCACCCGTGGCAGCCTGTGAGTGACGGACTGAAAAGATCTAATAATTTGATCTTGGCCTTGGCCTCGCGATGACCGACTGGTACGTCACGCCACGCTCCACAGCTCGGGCTGCAACGTTAGCGTCACAGCATTGGACCGCGGAACATGCACAGCCGGTCTCTTGCGACCGCCTGGCAGTCCTCCGCGCAGGCTTAGGAGCCGTCTTTGCGGTTGCACCTGGGGCGCATGCAGCTGCTGCGGCCTTCTTGCGGCTTTGCGGGCCTTCTTGCGGCCCGACTTTCGCCCAGGTCTCACCCTTAGACCCGGCAGTCGTGGGCTGGTCGCTCGGGAGCTCCTCCGCGGGCTTCCCTTTTGAGGCGCAAGTCTCGGCGGCTCCTCAGTCCTCCGTGTCAGCGCCGCTAAAGCTAAATTGCCTCCAGCCGAGCGTTAACCATGCTCCGCACTGGAGCATGCAGAGCCAGACAATTCGCTCGACCTCTTCGTCGGTACGAGGGCTTGCCGGTCGCGGTGCGAGTCAGGGCCACTACAGGTGCGGCATCGGTGGACGTGCGTCGCTGCTGCTGCTCGCTTAGCGCAGCGACGCCGGAGGTCCTCAGGCCATTTCTGGGCGGCTGTTTCCTCCTGCAACTTTGCGACCTCGTCAGAACCGTCCTGTTGAGGAGGATCCCAACCTCCTCCCTGATATCCGCGGCCTCCTTTAAGCCACGGGTGAACGTTCCTTCAGGCTGCCGGACTTGGTGGCAACCTTCAGGACTAAGTCCACCCAATCCAGAGCCAGCTGGCTCAAGGCCTGCAGATGGCTCTCCCCTTCCGCTGCAAGAGTAGCTCGTCGCTCGCGAGCGCGTCGGGCCATTTCCGATACTTCGTCGGCCGACGGCTTTGCGCTGCCCTCTTGGCGACGTTGAGCTCCGCCTTTGAGCTCCCCAGCGAGGCACAGCTTTCACCACCATCCATCCAGGGTCCTCCGTAGTGAACCCCATGTCACTCTCTGCTTCACTAGCCGCCGAGGTATTGGAGCACACGAACCGTCCGTGCTTATCCTCCGCGGCTGCAGGCACTGCCCCTCGATGCCTGCCGACCCCTCCCCGAAGTCGGCAACTTGGGGGCCGGCAGGCCTTCCTCATCTGAAGACCGGCACACTGGACGTTTCCTAGCGGAAGACGTCCCACGCGACCGATTTCCACCGCTTCCAGTATCCGATCCAGCCTTTTTTTCGACCTCTACTGTTTTTAGGTATTTATTTTTTTCCATTTTTATCCCACGAGTGTGGAGGAAATAAAAGTCCATCCGAGCAGCGCCTCCTTTGCCCGGATAAGCCTATGCGTAACCCGTCAAGGGTGTCGGCCGGTACCCCGACGGGGGCAACGCTAACGACTGAACATTTACCCATCAGCCATGCAGCTCCTCACGGCGTGCCACGCTTGAGCTTCGGGTGATTTTTTAAAGAGGTTATCATCCTCGCGGCTCCAGGCGGTTAAGCCAAGAGCCCTCGGCCCCTTAGGCGCCGCGAGACGTGATCTACCACACGCCAGAGGGATTCCGAGGTTCGAACGGTAGCAGAGTCGATACGGGTTCTTCCCATGCCTGCCCAGAGTCCGGGTGAGGGAACACTGAGCCCATTCAGTTTCTTTTTTACAGGGTGTGGTCCCTGAAAATCCCGCGATTACGGGTTGCCCGGCGTCGGCAAAAGCCGAGTGCACCTGGCACCTCACCGCGCATGTCACATTCTCTGTTCATCTCAACGGAGAGGATACAGGAAGCAACTAGTAGGCCCTCCATCATCTAAACAAGCCCTCACCCAGCCAGTTTTGGTCCGCGACGGTTTCCCGCTACCACCCGTATCTGAGTGGCGTTCTCCTATCCGCCACCTGGGGACGCGCCCGATGGGAGCTCTGGCAACTCCACACGGGAATTTTATCCTCTTGTGCCAACCCTACCAAAATAGGTAAACATTTTGACAGCTCCTTAGAAGCTTTGCCTCTGTACGGTACGGTTTCTTTACTCATGTGGTGCAAGCAAGATTTGGTAGTATATCCATCAAGAGTGCTATACAGTGTGTGTGTACACATTGCGTGAGTGCACGCGTACACACAAGCACAAGTTAAGTTCAATGTGGAGCAGCAGCGCCACACACCACATAGTGGCGATAAGAGAACAACCGACTTCGGCGTTAAGCAGCAGCGCCACACATCACGTGGTGGCGAGAGGAGGACAATCAAACAGTTCCTAAAATTCTTTAAATACTTACAAGTCTATTTAAATTAAGCAAATTTGAACTTTATTTCTATTTATTGTTAAAATTGGGAAACATTATTAACTTAAAAATTTCTTTAACTTTAATTATAAAACACTTGTAAAATTTGTGTGTAGATTTAAGGACTTAGAATAATTGTGTAAAAACGATGGAACGGGGAACCTACGCCCAATTTTCGCCAAAGTTTAAAGTGCAAAAGACAGAATAATTTTGTAATTTTATTGACTTAGTTTATTTTGGTTGTGTTATTGTATTTATAGTAAAAATGTTAAATATAGAGAACCTTATTGCAGTACAAGATGAATTATACAGCGGAATGAATGAGTCTCAAATTAATTTTAGAAAATTTTCAAAAGACAGAAAGACAAGTACATAATATGTAAAAAATAGAATAAAAAATTTAGATAAAATATGGTTTGAATTTGTCGAAAACCACAAAAAATTAAAGGAAACGACGTATATTAAACGAGACTTGTACGATATTATAGAAGAATTTTATTGCGATTATAAAGCAGAGTCAATCGAAATTCGACTAGTTCCCATTAGGAGTTTCAAGTTAAACTACCTAAAATTTCCATTCCCATGTTTTCTGGGAAGTATTCAGAGTGGACAACCTTCAGAGACTTGTTTATATCACTAGTTCACAAAAACAGTTCTTTAGATAATGTACAAAAGATGCACTATTTAAAAGGACATCTCACGGGTGAAGCTGAGCAACTTGTCCGACAAGTACCAGTGTCTGATGCGAATTACAATCAATGTTGGGAACAATTAGAACGTAGATACAACAATAAAAATTATCTTGTAAATTGTATTCTTAAACGTTTTTTCGCTCAAAAACGTATGAACTTAGAATCTTCTACCGGTTTGAAAGATTTGTTGGATACAACGAATGATTGTCTTCATGCTTTAAAAAAAAATTGATATTAATGTTAGTACTTGGGATTTAATTATTATTCATGTTATGATATTTAAATTGGACCCAGAAACACGTAAACAGTGGGAATTACAAACAAGTAGTGATAGTCCAAACGATTTTCCTACATTTGAGCAATTTAAAGTTTTTCTAGAAAGTCGTTTTAGAGCATTAGAGTGCATTGAACCTAAAAAAGGATTAATTCACAATAATTCACATACTCCACCTTCTACAAAAACATTAGTCGCATATAAACAGCGTAATTTCGTGGGTGGTAAAGCTTGTTGCGAATACTGTTCAGAAGTACACAAACTATGTTTTTGTAAAAAGTTCCTACAGCTTCCTTATGAGCAAAGATACAATTTTGTTTTAAGCAATAATATTTGCTTTAATTGTTTAGGTGGAAACCATTCAAGTAAACAGTGTCAAAACCCAACTAATTGTAGAGTTTGTAAGAAAAGACACCATTCATTATTGCATCCCACTAGCGGTAAGGCTACTAACAGTGGTGACCAGGGCAATAGAGCTAGTACATCTGTTGAAAATGATGCCAAGTTTCAAAAGAAAGTCTGGAGAGAGGGCTTGGACAAGCAGATACAGGATTATGAAATAACCACCGTAACTGACCACTGCATGAGCACCCTACTTGGCTGTAAAGACGCTGAATCAAGTCGCTACCGATGAAGCAGAAACTTATCCCCTAGCAGCTAATAGAATTCGGGATTCTTTCTATATGGATGACCTAATGACTGGGTGCTCTACAGCTGGAGAAGGTAAAGAATTATATAGACAGATGAAGAATTTGTTATAGAAGGGAGGTTTCGAACTAAAGAAATGAAATAGCAATAGTCAAGAATTACTTAGAGCAATAAATAAGCAGGAAGCGGAAGAAACAAAGAGCGAAAGAGCAAATAACAACTACTTACCTGAAACCATTGTAGAAATCAGTCTAGAAAATAAAACCTATGAATAAAAGAATATAAAACTAGACATAACTAAAATATTATGACTTACTTGGAACTTTAGTGACGACGTCTTCAAATATTCAGTACAGCTCGCTCCCACACCTGCATCTGAAACTAAACGAAAAATAATATCAGAAATTGCTCGCCTATTTGATTCTCTGGGTTGGCTAGCACCTACTGTTATACTAGCAAAGATATTTATACAAAAACTATGGCTTTCAGGCGTAGGATGGGATGAAAAGGTTCCTGAAGATCTAATAACTTACCGTAATGAGTTGTCCAAACTTACAGAAGTTCGTATTCCAAGATGGCTTCAATTCAGACAAACTGACCGAAGCGTTGAGCTCCATGGATTCAGTGATGCTTCAGCAACCGCATACTCAGCTGTGGTATATACAAGATCAGTCGATGCAAAAGGCGATATTCACGTTCCTTTTTTGATTTGCGAGAACGGCGATTGGCGAGAATCAAAGTGGCTCCAATAAAACAAGTAACCATTCCTCGGTTAGAGTTATGTGGTTCTATGTTGTTGACTCGTCTGTTGGCAGAAGTAGCAGAAGCAATGCAAATCCACAGAGAGAATGTTAGAGCGTGGACAGATTTCACCGTAGTGCTTGGTCTTGGTTGAACAGTCACCCAAGGAGCTGGAAAACTTTTGTGGGCAATCGAGTGTTCGAAATTCTTAGTACTCTGGATGTGTCACAATGGGCTCACGTTTTCACTAAACAGCAGTTTCCAGCAGATTGTGGCACTAAGCCAAGTGCGCTGACTGAAAGCAAATTATGATTTTCAGGACCAAGTTTTCTTATGGATAAGCAAATTAGATATCACAGACCAAGGGATATACGCTTTTCTATACAAGTGCCCTTATGGACACTAATATAGAAAAGCGTATAAAGAATATACCACAAGAATTTCCGTGGCACAAATTGTCTTCATTGGAAAAATTGTTAAGAAAATAAAACAAAAGAAGCAGAAATATTTACAAAAGATAGAATTAGATAAAGCATTAACATGTTGCATAAAGCATTTTAAAATGGAAGACTTTTCAAAAGAATATTTAAAGTTGAAATAAAAGGGTTGCATAAAGAGAAAAAGTAGTAAAATCAGAACCCTGTGTCCGTATGTAAATAATATCAGTATAATAAGAGCAGGTGGCAGATTACACGAATCGTTACTAACGGAACAAATCAAACACCCTATACTGTTGTCTCAGTCTTGTTACCTAAGTAAATTACTTGTGACTAATGTTCATGAAATAACCTTGCATGGTGGCCCACAATCAATGGTAAATGACCTAAGATCAAAATATTGGATTATAGGCGTGAAAAACCTAGCTAAGCAACATGTGCGAAAATGCGTGATATGCATCAAACATACTGCCAAAGTAGGACACCAATTCATGAGATCTCTTCCAGCTGTCATATGTACTCCTGCACGACCTTTTTTACACAGCTACGTGGATTATGCTGGTCCAATAAATATAAGAACGTCAAAGGGTCGTGGTCACCACGCTTATAAAGGTTATATTTGTGTATTTGTCTGTATGGTGACGCGCGCCATACATTTAGAAGCTGTCAGTGATTTGAGCACACAAGGCTTTTTAGCAGCTTTCAGACGATTCGTTTCGAGACGTGACCATTGTTCCCAAATTCGGAGCGACATTGGCACAAACTTTGTAGGAGTTGCTCGAGAGTTTAATGACCTTAAGTTAATTCAGCAATCGGTTGTTAAACAGGTTGAAGCTCAGAGGACCCAATGGCACTTTATACCACCGCATGCACCACATTTCGGAGGCTTGTGGGAAGCTGCGGTCAAATCTGCAAAACATCACTTGAAAAGGGTGAATGGAGATTCAACCTTAACCTTTGAGGAGCTTAGCATGCTGCTCTATCATATAGAGGCTTGTCTGAACTCCAGACCAATGACGGTTATTAATGATAATGATTTATCTGATCCTATACCTCTAACACCTGGTCACTTCTTAATAGGCGAAACACTAATAAAAAAAACGTACTAATAAACGTAATTATCGTATTCCAGACGATATTTACGAACATACAAATATAAGTTCACTAACTTGGTGGCAACTTGTCCAAAAAATGACACAGAATTTCTGGCGTCGGTGGTCACAAGAATACTTGTAAAACTTGTTGCATAGACATAAATGGACTTACCAAGTTCCAGAACCTAATATCGGGGATGTAGTGTTAGTTAAGGAGAACGATTTACCACCATGTCGTTGGTTACTTGGTCGGATTATATTACGAATCAAATCATCAATAGTTAAAAGACCTACCTCTAAGATCTGTGTATTACCTGTTAGTACTTAGTTAGAAAGTATTTTTTTTATTGTTAAACCAAATTGTTATTGTTATTATTTTATTTTATATTTGTATAACTAAGATTTAATTGTTGTATTTATTATTTCAGAACAAAATTGTAAACAACACTCACTAAGGACAATAAAGGCGCGAGTTCACGGTGGGCGGTTTCCCATAATTAAGGACAATTATATTTTCAATATTGTCCTTGGTGGGTGGTATGTTAAGGTATGGTAGTTCACCTTTTCGATACTTGATGGCGCTGTATAAAAGGTAAATCGCGATGTTGACGTGTAAAGCAATTAGACCATAGGCCACAAGAATATAATCTATTTTGTATATATATCTACGTGTTAATATACCATAAGTACATACGTTGTGGAGTGTTTTATTATATTATCCCATCGTAAGCCATTTTGGCAAGTAGTACAGTGCTAGTTCAAACACATTCAGTATTGTAATTAGATATTCTACAAGATGTTAAATTGTTAGATACAGCAATAAGAACCCCGCCACCTTGTTTATTATTTGCACAATCCCTTCTGTACACTGTATATCTGTTGTCAAAGATTTCAGAATCATAAACTGTGCAGTTTAACCATGTTTCTGTAAGGATTATAATGTCAAAGTATTGTTTTGGATTTTTAATGAGACATCTCTAACGTTAGATCTTAGGCCTCGGACATTCTGGTAAATAGAGGGTATCTACATTAAGCTCTATTTGTTAATCGATCAACAACCTGTGTTAGACATCAAACACGTTTCTATTGACCTTGTCCCGAGCCGACGACAAATAGATTGATTTAATCCGATTCAGAACAAACAAAGAGGCGGATTGCAAATATAGGTTAATTTTACTTTTCGATTTTTACTTTTAGAAGTTGTTAGTGGCATATATTTTTGTAATTTAATGTTTAAGATTTCATTATTTATTAGTAGGTAACTAGTTGATACCTGACGCGTTGTTGCCACAGAAGAATAATTGCGGAAATAGTTTTAAATTTGGAAGACGTATGTTTTTTAATTAGGAATGCTAATACATTCATTGAAATTGATAGATATACCGATAGCTTTCAAATAAATTTGCAAGCAAGAAGTTGACAAAATTGTAGCCCATCTGATGAACGGTATGACAGCGCATACGAACAAAAAGCATTAATTTTTGTATATTAGATTTCATTTACTTTCGAGTTGACGTATATATAATAGTTCTACGTTTTCACTTAATTGCTGCATATGTGTACCATTTTTGTTCAAAGTCACCGATCCTTAATGTTTTTGCTTGAATCTCCATCTTCCGCATCCTCTATACTGCCTACATTCTGCCTGATCCCTGTGTACTTGATGCCTTTCTTCTTGTGAGCTAGCTATCTTCAATTTTCTCTTCACGCAGAATTTACATTTTATTTAAATGAAACCACTCATAATATTCTACTGAGACTTTACTTTATATTTATTGGGGGCTATTTAAGAGCTATGCTATGTATGTTCACAGCAACGTGGACCTAACCTAACCTAACAGGAATAAAAAAATGCCACTATCTATAATAACTTTGATCGATTTGATATCTGTAGTTAATGTGATTCAACAAAATATATGAAAACTAACAGGTAACTGTGATTATTCTCCATTCTTCCCGAGGGACTTATACAGGAAATAACGTTTTGAACTGTAAACCGTAAAGTGGTTTTTTAAGACTTTTATTTTAGAGTAGGTACAAAGTACTTTCGATTCAATAACAACTGCATACTGCTCACGTTATATGCAAAATGAGCAGTATGCAGTTGTTATTGAATCGAAAGTACTTTGTACCTACTTACATTCATTTTTGATGAATTTCGCACTTTTATTGGATTTTACTTTTGTCACTTTCTTGAGAACAACTTGAACTTCGGAACTCAGTATTACTGCCTGTTTGTAGCCCGAAAAGATCAGCTCGACCGACCAAGCATCACGCTCTCACAGAATACTAGCGTAAAATGCTGTTGTATTTCGTATAGTGAGTGTAAAGAATCAACGACGCTTTTTACTGGAAACGTTCTCTAAGGTCTCACAATTGACACACAAGCAGACACAAAAACTTTTTGCACAAATGTTGGCACTGTATGTGTTTAAGCCCAAACACGAGGCAAAGTAGCCATAAACTCTGAACTCTGACAAGGTCAAATGGTCACCACATAACTGTTTATATTTGACGATATAGAGTGCTCTTACCTTACGCGAGACAAATTAACACAAATTATTCGTCAATTTCGTCAACAACACAACAATCGTGAACACGACAATCTTTAACCTTGTTGATCGTTTTTATCAATGCTTACTTTTACATTTTATAATATAGTATTTTTTATATTATATTAAGTCTCGAACATAAAATAACAAAATTGTTTATTTCTTCATCATTCAAACAACAAAAAGCGAACGGTAGTGGATAACGGCGCACTTGAGACGAGTTTCGATCGCTGTTCACTTTATCAGTTCGTTTCTGAAGGCATTTTTAGACACTGAAATCTCTAGTTAAATGCTCTATCTCGGTTAAGCTCTATCTTGTTATTTACGTGTGTGATATTATAATATATATATATATTATATAATAGTTCTTATATATATATATATATATATATATATTCCCTTTATATCAATAGCTTATTTTTTACAACAAAATTAATTACTTAGGTAATAATAATTTCAGGAAATAATTTCTTTATTCAAGAAAAATTTTCAACAACATACATTAGCGTCTGGTAGTTATATATTTATTTGCGTTAGGTAAATTATGTACGAACATATGTATAGACTTTAAAATTGAAGCGTTTATCATAATTACTTTAAGTATTATTTCTTAACGTTCTATTAGTTTTTACTTTATCATAAAATGTAATAATTATATTTGTATTAGCTATTTAGTGACAGCATAAAAATATGCACTACCCCATGTCAACTCGTGGGTGTAGCGAACGAGGTAAATGAAACAGATGTGATGATGAAGGCAGAAGATGAGCAGCAGCATCTTCATCTGTTCCACTAATAACTACTTCCTGCTACCCACTCGTCAAGCGTGATAATTAATGGAGACCTAATTAGCAATGGGCTTATATAGACTGCAATGGCTGTCAACTAAGTTTGTATAAAAATGGTTATTATAATATTAAGGAATTTATGGATGATAATAACCCCTGGGAATGAGGTGATTGCTATCAAGCTATTTCTAATTTGTTGTGTTGTTAATTATGTAACGTACATGATTGTAAGCTGTTATTTAAAAAAAAGTCCCGCTGGGGTTCTTCCCATGACAGAGGTTTTTTTTTCGAACCAGTGAAACTGTGTTAAACAAAACTGTGTCGAAAAGGTGTTAAACAAAAGAGTGACTTTCAATAAGTATTATTTATAATCTATATTGAATAAAAAAGTTTCTGTTTCTGTTTCTGTCGGATTACGTAAATATTTTTACTGATTTGGAATAGAATAGTAGTACTTGTTCAGACTAAATTATTATAGTAAATACTAAATATTACAGCTGTTTGCATTTTTCGGCTTTCCCATTGTTCTCCTTTGTCCTAGTTGTAAAATGGTGGTAAAATGATCTAGCCGTCCATTGCTTAACCCGTTTTCGGAGCACAACGGTAATAAAATAAATGATCTAGTGTACGTCTCGTAACGTAGTCGATCAAGCGGTCGTTGCGACAAATTCTTTTGGGAGAAATCTTTTTGTTATATGTGATATAATCTTGGTGCACTTAAATCGTGTTTCATATCAGTTTTTGTTTATCGCATAGCTACGAAACGTACGAATCAAAAATCCACTGGACATAGGTCTCCATAATAGAATTTCTCATATTATGTTATGCTTTAAATGCCAAAATGTTCACTGACACTATTTGAGACACATCATTGGCGCTATTGATGGATAATATAGAACGCAGGCTCTAAATTTTTCAAGTTTGAGTCGTTTCGATTCGCAAAGTGACTTTTAAAAATTTACGTAACGTATGTTATTCTTTTCGTTCTATAATCTGAGATAGTTCTAGTCTCAAGTTCTCTCACTCAGCAAAACTCTCTGTCGTTAATATTTTTAGATGTTTTCAGAGAATAATCGTTTGCGTATACTTCCGTATTCTATGGTTCCGTAGAATAATTATTTTAATTTAACAATATGTAATAATTTATTAGTTTTTATTTTTAGATTAGAATATTATATTACTATTATCTATTTAAGATTATATCTATATTATTATCTATTTAAGATTAATTAATTATAACTATTTGTAAGGGTGCACTCAGATGCACCGCTACATGCCTTATTAGAGAAATGGCTTTTTGCATAGAGTGAGGGTCGTAGAATCATAAATGAACTTTTGCATTATTGAGTGTGGTTGAAGGCTTAAGAGTTCTATTAAGCCTTGAACCACACTCATTGACTATGAATATTTTTTATTACATATATTATACTACTGTAAGTGTCAGATATTAATAAAAAAATCGATTCTTAGGGGTAGAAAAATAGGAGATAAAGATTTTAATGTAACTATTAAGACTACATTCTAGTCGTTACCTTGATCGGACTAAAGGTTAATATCTATAAGTTCAAGGTAGCCTTCGTTAACTTTGGCATCGGGATGTCAAACACCTCAGTACCCCCGTGACCATGGGTGCTGTAATGCGTCCGAAACTCCGGAAATTAAAAAGTTAAAATTAAACGCGATAAAATCCTTAAAATGAGTTTCATTTAACATTACATTTACTTTTACCTTGAACTTGTGATATTTCTTAGTTCACTCAAAAGGGCAAAATAATTTGATTTCAAATGAGAGATAAAAACTTACTTATCAAACAGTCGGTTCTTTAAATTTTCGATAAATTATGTCTTAGCATCGCCTTCAGAAGCTTTTATGTGGAAATTATTTTATCCTACTTAGGTTTTGAAGTTGACCTTTACTTTTTTATAGTTTAATTTTAAATGTCGCAGTTTTATTTACGAAAATAACAAGCTAGATTGCAGGATTAAAAATATGCCCAAATGCCTAAAAAATAATGTTATTGCAGTAACAAGTAAGTGCAAGTAAGAGTAAGACAGTGCGATTTACCAACTAGGGCTTCTTCACCACTTACCATCAGATGGAAATGTAGCCAAACACTGGCAGATAATAAGTAAAAATATTGAAATAATTTGACCGCTAAACCAAAAATTCGACAATTTGTTACATATAGTATCCAACACGACATACTATAAGAGATACCTTACTCAAAAGACACTAGTCATTGATTAAAGCATGACCAAGCATGGGGGTTATAGGAAATTCCCGCAATGATAGGAGCCCATATCCGGCAGTAAAAACATATAAAGGGAAAAAAAACTTTCATTTATTTTTTGTCTTTCAACTACATACTTCCTTAATATCTTTTCGGTATCACACAAGGATTTCCTCACGTATCGTAAAGAACCCGGAACAATTATTCGTAGGCCATAAAACATTTGTATTGGAAGATTCGACTTGGGTCCCTGCCGCGTCGAAGCCAAACGCTTAGTTACTGCGTTACCGAGCCTTCACTCACACATTTATTATTTTATTTTTTTATCCATTTAAACTTACTTAAAGCTAAGGGTACATAGGGCGGACAATGCTATATGGCAGTTCTCTGTCAGTCTCCTCTGGGTGTTAAAGATAAATGTAACATCTCAGTTCATATTTTTTATTACAATACTTTTGATCATTTTCCTGTTTGTCATCCGCCCCGTCTCCTGGCTCCACAAAAAATTCAGCGTTACGAATTAATGTCTATTTCAATTCGTTACTTAAAGCTGAGTGGATACAATTTTGGTGCATATACTTTTTTTGTAAATTTTGTAAAGATGAAAATAATTTTTTTGTCTTTAACGGTGTTAGGCTGTAACGGTGTAATGGGACCCATTATATATGTATATGGCATATATTCATAGCCATATTTTCTCTGACGAAGATCTGATGCCATGCCGATAGTAAAATCGATTTTTCGCCATCAGTCCGGTACGTGGTTGAGGCACGATGCAACTGTATTATAGCTACAACATGAAGGGATCATTTCGATTGGGCAATGACCACGCTCTCACAGAAACCCACCGTAAATAGCAGCATAATGATTTGTTTCGTATGGTGAGTGTAGAGAACCGGACATTATTTACTGGTAACGGGATGGGATACCTCATCTCAGTTCTCAGAGGTAAGAATGCTACTCCATATTCGCATTCCTAACTAAAGATAGATATATTCTTGTTCAGAATAAAACAAGGAAGATTAAATAAAGCTTCTTAGAACTACTAGACGTAGCTATATTTCTAATACAATAATTATGGTTGATACAAAATGTTGCGTGCCCGTTAAGATATTTAACTATTTGAACTTGTTCGTAACGAACGTACAGTACTTATATTTGAATTGCACCGGAAGTACAGACTATACAATTCCTATAAAACGATTAGGTATGTATGGATTATACAATTTTAGATAATATATATTATTTATAATGCAGACAATATAAATATATTGTATTAAAGTTTATAACTGTCTGCGACGCAGACATCCTGCCGGCCGTTGAAAGCTGCAAGACAGCTTTCAAGTTTCTTCATCGCTGGGTGTTGGAAGTAGACACAGGTGATTTGGGGCTCTCCGCACGATGCCGTTGATGGTAGAAGCGTCGACTACACGAGGCACACCATCTGGTCCGAGGAATAGTTTGCTGACACATCCCAACGCCAAGATAACGGAGGCGTACTATCTTCCTTTAATAGTACCAAGTCATTTAGCTGCAACTCCTTGGATTTGACGCACCACTTCGTTCGTTGTTGGAACTCAGCTATATACTCGTTGGCCCATCTTCTCCAAAAATGTTGACGAGCTTGCTCTAGTCGCTCGTAGCGGTCGAGGCGGTGAGTATTATATTCAACAAGGCTCGGCGATGGCAGCGATGCTAGCGGCCTTCCAATTAAAAAGTGACCCGGGGTTAAAGGATGGAAATCATTAGGTGAGGGACTCATGTGACATAGGGGACGGCTGTTGAGAATGGCCTCTATTTGTGAAAACAATGAAGTCAGCAGCTCCTCGGAAGTAATATGTGCGTCTCCTGATATTCTGCGTATATGGTGTTTGGCTGATTTTACTCCAGCCTCCCAAGGCCACCAAAGTGAGTAGCGTATGCCGCACTGAATCTGAACTCTATTCCTTGGAAGCTCCAAATTCAATTAGGGATTCGGTGTGTAATTTAAAAAAGTTATTAACCTCTTTGGAGGCTCCATCAAAATCACGACCGTTGTCGCAATAAATTATTTTTAGCAAACCTCTTGTCGCTATAAATCGCTTTAAAGTTTGTAGAAAAGCGTCTTTACTTAGGTCATTTATGGCTTCCAGATTCCAGAAGCAAATAAAAATTCATTACAAGGTAACATATAGATATCTTACAGCATCTACCTTTACGGTCAGTTTTTATAAATGTCCCTGCAAAGTCCGTGCTAACGGTGAAATGGAAAATCAGGTTCCAATCGTTCGGAAGGCAGGTCACCCGTTATATTAGTTAAGGTTTAACCCTTAAAACGATTACAAATTAAACAATACGTGTTGTCTGTCTTGCTAACTTACGACCACTCAAAAACTCAATAAGTTTCGTAAATGGATGCCAGTAGTTGTTGGGGCCAGCATGTAAAAGTCGCTTATGCTCACTTTCGAATAATAATTTAGTAAGGTGATGGTCACTGTTTAATATTATCGGGTGCTTTTTCTCGTAGGGATAACTTGAAGCATTTATCCTACTTGCCTACACGAATGATGCCTTCACTGTCAATAAAGGGATTTAGTGTGCATAATGCGGCTTTGGACCTAAACGGTTTGTTATTATTTAATAACTTTATATCGTTAGAAAAGGAATCTTCTTAAGACAATTTTATTAAGCGTTTTAGAGCTCTCTCTAGCTCATAGGTAGAGGCCCTAAGCGTTTATTACTGGGGTTCCTACAATTATGTATGAATCTGAGTACTATAGTGAAAGTGTTTTGGATGAAGTTTAGATATATTTTTATGTAACAGCTAAGCTTGTTACCTTGCGTCCGAGCTGCAGGGGCCGCCACCAAGGCTGGAAAAGGCTTCAATAATAGGAAGGTCAGTGACCTAGGTGAAGCTAAAAAAAGGCCATGAGGCTTCCTGCTGGAGCAGGAAATTTGGTTCATGTCACTACATTGAAAAGCTGCCCAATTGGGAATTCGACATGCAGTAGTCATAATATTACGATGAACTAAAGGTAGTCTTTCGTATCGCGTACATGTAGGCCAACACGGAAACAACATTCTTTATTACGGACCGTATTAGCAAGGAAATGTACATAAACATAAACTTTATTCTGTTGGCAGAGGTTGAGTTTGCGGGAAACCTTCCAGCTCCCTGGATTTGTTTAATTCCAAGTTAAGATTGGATGCGTCATGACTAGAAGAAAAACTGCAATGTACGCTTTTATTATTTGAGAAATTATGTCTCTTATTTATTACCGTTATAACTGGACCAGAAACTAGCCAACCTAGTTTGGAACTTCGAAGTATGGAATTGCTCTCACCTAAAGAATGTGATTCGGACCCTATAATGTCCCAAAATAGGTCCGCACCTATGAGCATCTCGATAGGCGAAGGCTCATTGAATGAAGGATCCGCTAACCGGAAATGTGATAAATCGAGGTGATGAACATCAAATCTCACTTTCGGCAATTTACCCATTATCTTTGGCAACACTAAGCAACTAGTTATGACATTATATGAGGAATTTTTAGTAAGTAATTGAACTGCGCAACGGTCAACATTAAGATGCGTTGAAATATCACCAATGCCTAGGATCCGAGTGCTAGATGGCTGAGAATTCAGATTTAACCTCTGCTTTACAGCAGACGTTATAAAAGAAGACTGGCACCAGATGTCTAGCAGCACTCGTACTGTAGTTACCTCATTAGTAATAGGATTGGCAAGTTGAACTTGGCAAGTGCACAGTAAAATTTCAGGTGATGAAACTGTGGGCATGGTTATAGAACGGGACTCGCTAGGATTATCCATTATCGCTGTGCTCATCAGACGAAGCATGCAACAAGGAATTATGTTTCTGTTTACAATAACGACATGTACCATAAAGCCTACAGCGACGGACGTCATGACCCAGTCTTAAACAGTTAGCGCACAGTTTTAAAGAGACTACTATCGCCTTCCTCTCTTCAAGGGACTTTTTCTTGAATGAGGTACAGTCATAAAGGCGATGAGAGCCCTTACAAATAACACATTTAACGCTGTTCTTAGGAATGGGTGACTTGCTTGAAGTGACGACCAAGGACTTGGTCGTTACTTTAGATTGAAGCGACGATATAGTAAAGTCTTGGCCTTAACTACCTGCCTAGTTTGTTGCATAGTCTCAAGAACGTCGGCACGATTTTTAAGAAACGTGAAGAACTGATCTAGCGTTGGTATCTCAGGAAGAGTATTTCCGTACTCCTCCCACTTAAAGCGTGTCCCGTTATCGAGCCTTTGTGTGACCATATGGATTATTAACACATACCATGTATTTGTAAGTAAGCCTAGGGTCCTAAGAGCCCGTAGATTTTTGGTAACGTGATCTATTATAAAACGCAGCGATTTATCGGTTTCACGTACATTTTCTAAGCTGTGTAATGATTAAAAATAATTATTTATCAACTAGCGCTTATTGGAACGAAGTTCTTTATCGGACGGTACGGATTTGGCAGATGTTGACTAGGTGACAAAAAGTGTAAGATTTTTCCGTCACGACCCCTTCTGACGTAGTGTAGACGGCCTTGGCGGCTGTAAAGAAACGAGATGGAATAAGATGGATATAATATCTCGCACTTTTTCCTATTTTGCCATGAAAGAAATATTATTTTATTTTAAATGACGCTTCATTTTAATAGACGCAAGTATTTTTTTTATTTTTTTTATAGAATAAGGGTGACAAACGAGCACACAGTCCACCTGATTATAAGTGGTTGCAGTAGCCCATAGACATCTACATCTATCTTCGTTTGCGAATTTTACGAATACGAAACACAGCAGCATTAAGCTGCTATTTTACGCTGGTATTCTGTGAGAGCATGGTCCTTCCCCGATCAAGCCGACCCATTCGTGCTAAAACTATACTATTAATATAGCTGCAGCATGGCTCTACTAATATTACAGTAATTATCTATATAATTTTTAATAGTTTCTGTCATTCCTTTCCAGAAATATTCAGATCGTATTTTGTGTGTTGTTTCGATAATGCCACGATGTCCTGATAGGGGATCATCATGGAAGGTTTTCAGGATTGATGCTATCTCTTCTGGAGTTGGAGTTTTAACTTTATTTTCACATATAGTGATTTTGTATTCGTAAATGTCTGCTAAATAAGCTATTATGTGTAACTGTTCGTTTCCTTTAAGTTTACAAGTGGGGTCGTTTTTTTAGATTTGGAATGTAAAGTGATTTTAATTTATGGTTGTGTAGGCAAGCGAGTAATATTTTAAAATAGCTTTCAGAATCCCAAGGATCGAAATGAGTGGGTCTTGAACAGCCAAATATAATATTTTGTTTCTTATACGAAACTAATAAATCGGTTTCGTAAAGTGTTTTGGTTTAAATAAACCAAAACACTTTACGAACTCGATATTTAGGTCACTTGAGAGCAAGTGGAAATTGCTTGGTTGAGGGTATTTTTATCAGAAAGTTGACAAGAGATTGGGATAAGAATGTTTTTGTGACGTTCGTTTAAGAGGAAGTCTGGTGAAATGTGGAGATATGGAGTATTTTAAATGTGTGAGAGTCGATTTTTAAGTAGTATTGAAAGTTTAGTTGGAAATAGTCTTCTGAAGTGTTTGAGTCAAAATGTGTGTTTTTGTCGCTATTTGTTGGATTATGTATGTTCGTGTGGAGAATTGGTGGGCGTGAGAGAGCGTCTACATTAGTATTGTTTTTACCTGCCTTATACACTATTTCGTATTCGTACTCTTCGAGTTTAAGTCGCCAACGAGCTAACCGACTACCAGGGTCTTTTATCGAGAAAAGCCATGTAACCGGTTTGTGGTCAGTTACAATTTTAAATTTTCTACCAAACAAATAGGGTCTTAAATGTTTGACGGCCCAAACGATAGCTAATAACTCTCTTTCGATAGTGGAATAGTTGGCTTCAGCTTTATTGAGTGTTCGAGATGCATATGCTATAGGCAAGTCCTTGAGTATTTCGCCTTGCGATAGCACAGCACCTAAGGCGTTTATCGAAGCGTCTGTGGTTAGTATGAATTCCTTTGTGAAGTTAGGATATTGTAAGATTGGAGGGTTAGTAAGAAGATGTTTACATTCATTGAAGGATTGTTGTTGGGTTTCGTCCTATATGAAAGCAGTGTCCTTTTTAAGAAGGCTAGTTAAAGGTTTAGTGAGTTTACTGAAGTTAGGAATAAACCGACGGTAGTATCCTGTAAGACCTAGAAATGCTTTTATATCTTTTCACGATTTAGGAATAGGGAATTCTTGAACTGCCCGTATTTTATCGGGGTTCGGCTTAACGCCTTCGTTGGAAATGATATGGTCAAGATAAGCAACTTCGCGTCTAAGAAATTCACATTTGTCTGGTTGGATTTTTAGTTCATATTTTCTTTAAGTCTAGAGAAAAATTCTTCAAGTTTTTGTTTTTGTTTATGTTCTTGAAGGCTAGAAGCAAAAACCACTATGTCGTCGAGGTAAACAAAACATCTCTCACCTTGTAAGCCACACAAAACGGAGTCCATTACACGCTGAAACGTCGCTGGCGCGTTTTTCAGGTCAAATGGCATTCTTTTATATTCGTAATGACCGTACGAAGTGCTAAAAGCGGTTTTAGGAATATCTTTTTGATCTACTTCTAACTGATGAAAACCTGAGGCGAGATGCAATGTGGTAAAATATTGAGAATGACCTAATTTGTCTAGAATGTCTGTGATTTTGGGAAGATGATAACTGTCTCCTACTGTGACTTCATTTAGCTTGCGGTAATTAGTTATTCTAATCGCAATTTCTGTTTCCCAGATGCGTCTAGTTTTTATAGGAACAACCCAGATGGGGCTACTCCAAGGACATGAGCTAGGTCTGATAATGTCTTGGTCTAACATTTTTTGGACTTGTGATTTTACTTCTTGTTCGTGTACTTGAGAAAAGCGATAATTGTGTGAATTGTAATGTCAGTAGTGGTAGGTATTTGATGTTTTTATGATTGCTAAATGTAAGTGAGTCGTCTTCGATGAAAAATATGTCGGGATATTTGGAAACAATTTTATCTAATGAGTTCGACTCTTCTTTGTTCAACTGTTCGCGTCTAATAAGGTTTATATAATATAGTTTATATATAATACTTGGTTTTGTCTATCGGTGTCGGACGTGTGATTAAGATTGATAATTAAGTGGTTATGAATGTTGTTTGTTTGTTGATTTGGTTGATAAGGGAGAACTTCGATGTTTGGAATGCTAATTACTTTGTCGGATTTGTTTGTATTTACACGAGTGATAATAAATGAGTTGTTTTTGACTTCGACTAATGCATTGGGAATAACAATACCGTTATCTATTATTTGTTTTTCGACTATTGCTGTCCCTGAATTTGTATTGCTTGTTCTACACATAATTACACTCTCAGAGCGTCTAGAAAGGACTTGGTTATTAGAGTCGATAATATTTTGAAGATTTTCGTTCAAATAATGTAATTTGTAGGATCTTTCACGTATTCTCATAGTTTTGGATTGAATGTAAATGTTGCAATTATTCTTTATCATAAAATCGTTACCTAGTATACCGTCTGCTTTAATGTTAAGGGAGGCGACATGGAAACGATATTTAGGTAAATAATCTAGAGATATGTGGGTGAAGCCTGAGATTATAATTGAATTTCGGCTACCGGAAATGCCTACGATTGACACGATGTTTAATTTATTTAAGGGTGAAGAACCAATTTTATCCTTTTTTATAACTGAGATCCCTGCTCCGGTGTCTTTGAGAAATGTGACTGGCTTGCCTTCTATACAAAAGTGCAGTGTAAGAGGTTATCGGGTGGTTTATCATTTAAGGCGAATATGGCAAAAGATTTTGTATTAGATTTGGATTTAGGCTTTTTAGTTTTAAATTTTGATTTCAAACGTGGTTTATTGGAAACATTGGAAGAAGTGGATGTAGTAAGTGCAGTGGTCTTGATGGAATCAGTGGATATAGTAGGTGCAGTGTTCTTGAAAGAATCAGTGGATATAGTGGGTGCAGTGGTCTTGAAAGAGTCAGTGGATGTAGAAGGAATAATAAGCTTTGGAAAACCAAGGGTTTGGGGCTGGCTACCCTGTTCGTAGGTTTGCGTTTGAGAACTATAATTTGTGAGTACTGAGTGATGTGTAGTAAATAAGTCGCTAGTTTGTGTAGACGCATTTTTCAATTGTGTCTGACACTTAAGCGGTGATTTGGAAGGTACATTGTTTGTTTGTGTAGTGTGATCTCGATGGTTTGGCGGTTGAGGACGCCTTCGAGAAATAGGATTTGATTTGCTAGAATTTATATTTGTAGTTTCTCCATATCCTGAGTCGGGATCGGTGAGCAGGATACTGAAGCGATTTCCAAAGAGTTGCTCGTCTCGTTGGTCCCTTGGTAGTTTAAATGGTTAACTGGGATTGGAGGCGCAGGAAGTGTGCGTTGGGCTTGATTATTTTTTAAATTGTTATTGTAAGCTTTTTTACGGCATTCTGTAATATTATGCCCAAAATTTTTACAATAGCTACATAGTTTCGTAATTTGTTGTGGTGTGTTTGCGTTATTGTACATGGTGTGTGTGGCTTATTTGTATTATTATTATTATGTGATATTTATATAGTATTCTCATCTGGTTTGGCTGAATAAATATTTTAAAGGAAATAATAAATAAACATAAATATATATTTAATATACTAACATAAATAAATATATAACACATAAATAAATAAATAATACATAAATAAATAAATAATACATAAATAAATAAAAACCCAGCCAGATGGAAACCTTCGGCAGGGGAGACCAAACGGCCGAGGGTTAGGGGGAAAGGGAGAGAAACCGCCGGACGATGCGGGCGGTATCGAGGAGCACCGCCTTCTGCATTTGAGCTTGGAGCGGTCCGTCACGGAGTCCCAGTCGCCTCAGATGACCCGAGAGGCTGACTGGGATTAACCCGTTCGCAGAGACGACTACAGGTATAATTTCGGTCGGCAGTCCACCCCACATGTCGGTCACCTCGTGAGCCAAGTCCAGATATTTTGTTCGCTTATCTGTTTCGGCTTTCACGAGTTTCTCGTCATACGGAATGTTGATGTCGACCAAAAATATCCTTGACTGTGCCCGGTCCATCAGCACAATATCAGGCTTATTCGCAAGAATAGTCCTGTCTGTGATGATGGCCAGTCCCAGTGAAACCTGGCGCGGTCATTTTCGAGCACGGCTTCCGGCAAGTACTTGTAATACGGCAATTTCGGTCCACGAGACCGCATTTCAGAGCGAGCTCCTGGTGTAGAATTCTGGCTACTAAGTTTGCCTGTGCAAGTACTCAGAGTTAGAAAGCGCCGAACAACCGGAGATGACATGCCTAAGTGACTCACCGGTATGGCGACAAGTTCGACAGATGTCGACGGTGCCATCCCTTAGGATGTATCTCCGATAGTTGTTGGTCTTAATAACCTGATCCTGTATCGCACAGACAAAACCCTCGGTTTCCCAAAGAGGTCACCAAAACGTAGCCAGTGGAGGGAGGCAACTGTGTCTACGAAAGGCACATGTAGAGTCTTGTAGAACCTCCCGTGGAGCTCCTTCTCTTTCCATACGGTCTCCCGGTCGGAGATGCTCTGTACTGCCGGGTCTTGCCATTGCTCATTGGCTAAGGATAGAGGTAAGTCCTTTATCACAAGAAATGACGTCCCTATAGAAAGGATCATCCGATCTCGTCAGAAAGTAATTACAGGCTGCACACTTCGCGATTATGCATGGTAGCGCGCTTAAAACCACGCCCACCATGTTTCCGCCGCAAGTACAGCCTCATAATCGACGATCTCGGGTGATGCATCCTGGGACGTCATAGTAGTCGGACTTTTATCCAGGGCGTTAAGTTCAGTTTGAGTCCACCTAAGTATGCCAAAGGTATACGTGAGAACAGGCATGACCCAACCGTTATATGCGTGTGTCTTATTCACACCGGACAAAAGGCTGTTAAGCACCTTGATCAAGCGTGCATAAAACATATCGCAACCTGACTGCTTCATACCCGCCTCATCGATACCGATGCTCTGTGACATACCCAGGTATCGGTATGTTTCAGCCTCAGAAAGGGTCCTTATGTTGATGGGCATAGATAAGTCTATGCCCTCAGGTTAACAACCTTCCTTTTCAACATGGAGGACCGCACACTTATCCGTCCCCAGCTCCATTCTAATAGAACTACTAAAATCACAAGTGATGTTTAGCAATTCCATAAGATGGGAGCGACTGGAGGCGAATAACTTGAGATCGTCCATATAGAAATTGGGTCACTTTTGTACCTCCTTTCCGAAGCTTAAATCCTCCGGAGTCCTCCAGTAATGTACTGAGAGGTTCAGGGAGAGGCAAAACAGATTGGACTCAAACAATCGCCCTGGAAGATACCCTTCTTATTCTTATGTGGCTTTCCGCATCCGTCATCCGCTCGCCTAGATGACAAAGTTGTACTCCATTGGCCCATACTGCCCGAGGAGTCTCTAACTGTACAGTCAATCTTGTACAGCTCGAGGACCCTCTTTAGCCATGTATGGGGCACCGAGTCAAATGACTTTTATAGTCTATCCAGGCGGCGGAGAAGTTCCGACGGTTGCGTTTAACCACTTGCCAATGACCGCGTCAATGAGGTGGTTCCTGGTTCTCGACCACCGCCCGACATCCATTTTGAGCGCGCGAAATCACCTGATTTAAATCCAGGTGACGAATGATTCGCGTACTCAAAATGGATGTCAGTGTCTTATATATGGTGGGTAGACACGTAATAGGGCGGTATTTGCTAGGGTCTGTGGAATCATGGTCTTTAGGAACCAAATGAGTGATCCCAGTAGTGAAGAGGCTCGGGAGCGACTTTTGGTCGAGAGCCTCTTGAAACTGTCGGGCAAGTACAGCGTGACACACCACGAACCCCTTCAGCCAGTAGTGATGCAATCCGTCGAGTCCCGGACTTTATTATTATTATTATGGTTATGGTATGGTAGTTTTGTAAAAGTTGGTGGACGCGTTGTGTTTAGTTTAAATAAAGATTACCTAGCTTTGTTCATTGCACGAATTTTATCTTCTTGAAGTGCGAATTGGCCTTCTTCGCAAAGACTAGGAAATTCTTTTGTTCTTAACATTGCTCCGATGTCGGAGCTAATGCCATTAATAAAAACGTTAAGAGCCGTTTCCTCCGTTGTCGCTAAGCGACCTAATAACGTATTATCGCATATTTCAGCGTTTGACTTATCAATTATTTTAGAGCGACAAAGGGCGACTCTGTGAAAATATTCAGTTAACGTTTCTGTAGGTTTTTGGAACATGGATTGCAGTTCAAGGTTAAGCTGTGCTATGGTTTTAACGTTAGAGAATTTTTCAATAAGGAATGTTCTTAAACCGGTCCATGAGGCATGTTCTTTATTGTGAACGTCTGCCGCACCCGAAACAGTGATAATGATTAACGCGTATACTAAAAATACTGACTTCCGGTCCGCTGAACTTAAGTCGAAAGCTGAATTGCATGACCTAACGAATCTGTACACTTGGCCGTTATTATCTGTGTCGAATGAGGGAATTAATTTAAGTTGTTTTACACAGGCAATGAATAATTGATATAATAGAATAGTATAATATAGTAGTATGTAATAGAATAGTACGATTACTTATATTAAAAAAATGAATGTGAATGAGGTGGTAGATGTAGGAAAATATTTTGGTAAAAATGGAAAAATTATAATTCGAACACACAAGTTTAGCCACTTACCACAGTAACAATAAAATGTGGAGCTGCATGGTTCGGCGAAGTTTTTCAAAAGCCTTCAGCTACCGTACGTTGTCTTCTTGTTGGGCGATGCTGTCCCGTCGAATTTGGTACGTTTTTACTTCGTCTTTACGCGATTTAAGCGAATGAATCACGCAAGATCCTACCGACTGCGCCAAATTGTTATGTGGCAGAGACAAAAACTCTTTAAAAATAAATTAATTTATTACTTTTAAACTAACTTAAAATATAGTAGTTGATACAGAGAACTTGGGAATGGAATTATGTTGAGGGATCGAAAGATTTGGTTTAAATAGTGTAGGAAGCTAGGAGCTGCGGGGAAAAATAAGGGAACAACATTGTCCTTGGTGTTATGGTTAACTTATGGTAAACTATAAACATTAGCATATAATATTACAATCAAATTAGCGTGGCTTCTAAGGAAGTAATCAATATGATTTATAAAGTATACAGGTCTTATAACATAAAGTAAATAGTATCCTATGACATAACATTAGTTTGGCTTCTAAGAAAGTAATTTAGTAAATAAACAATATAAAGTATACAGGACTTATAATGTAAAGTAAATAGTATCTATAACATAACATCCACGACACTCACGTATGTTTTTATCATATCTTTTACATAGGAGTCTCCAGGCTTCAGAGTAGCTATTTTCAGTGACTTCAAGATTACACAATACGCGAGTAGCTTCACCTTCAAGGTAGGAGTTCAAGTAATAAAATTTATGAATTTTATGTATTTTTTCATTATTATGTAGTAAGGATACAAAGGTTTCCTTGAACTCGAGCTATTTATAATGCGTGCCATCGAAATTTGGTATTTTAATTACCGGTACTTGAAACTTACGTCGTTAGTGCAACTATGGTGACTACAGTGAGAACTAGATTTAAGGGATGAAGCAGCGTCGGAGTCATTTTTTTTATAATTATCGATTGTATTCTGAGCAGAAGCTAAACAGTAATAAAATCAGACTCTAATAACTCCCTAGTAGTTAACTCGACTTCTTGATTGGCTACATTTGCAATCTCTAATTGATTCTGGAGCTCGTCAAACTCATTAAATAAATCTTGGAATTTGGACAATTTCAACGCAAGCTTTGAGATTTCTAAAGAGGATATAGTGCTCTGTGTCAGTAAAGAATCTATGTACGATTTATATTTAGTTAAGCATCTGATAATTCTATGATATGCTGCTATATATGACCGCGCTCAGCGATTAAATCTTTTGTTTTTTCTTCCGACATAGCTTAGAAAAAACTTGCGTTGAACTAGTCGATCAGCTGTCTTTAGCAAATAAGTAGGTCAAGCATACGTCACTTTCCTCTCTCCGTGTCTTCTTCGTCTCGCACTGACCTTAGCGGCGCGCTGTGAGGTCGAAATAAGCTGGCTGTCAGTCAGATGCAGCACTCGCTCAGGGAAGTCGCGCTCAGCCAGGAACGAAAACCGCACGACGAAAACGTATGGGTGATAGTCTTGCTGCAATAGATTGTGGTATAAGGTTTTAATACCAATGTAACCAGTGGCCTTTATCGCTTAGATAAAGTAAAGTGAACAAACAAGATTATAAAAATGTTAAGAATATAGTGTTTAGTTGCTTTGCTTAACGCGATCGGGTGTAATACGAATAGCTGTTGAATAAACGGGCTTATAAATGTTACCTACAAATAGTTCACTTCTTTTACGAGTAGGTAAATAAAATTATGAGTGTTGTTGGTAGGTAAATGAGAACAGAATAAAGCGATGTGCTGGTTTCTATAGGTGCATTGAATTAGTAGGTAGCTACCATATGCAGTCGGAACAATGCAGAAAAACTAGCAATTATTTAATATAATATAGCGATTTAAGGCCAGGTGTTCCAAGCGCAATAGGTATTTACGTAAAAACACCGCCGACTCAGCGCCAAAAAATAAATATAGATAACTTACCATATTTATTTCACAATTCGCGCAAAAATTTGACACAGGTCTTACTTCGGCAACGTCCCGCCGGACACTGGCACTGGCAAGCGACACGCGCAAATATAATATGTCGAATGTATGTTTACAATAACAGTAATTTTATAGTGTCAGTTTCCTCATATGCATCTTTTCTTTACACGGTGAAAATTCGAATAAAGGATTATTTTGAATATAAGCACTTATACTTCCTTACTTTACAGATAAAAAGGGTTAATTATAATAGTCAACTTGAACTCGACCCCTATCATATAACCTTCGTTGCTACATACGCAATTTAGTTTGCAACTGCGATATAAAAGTGAAATAAGCTGCATAGGGGAAGGGATTCAGAAAGTGAGAAAATATACCAATACAAAAGTTAGCACGCAAAGCAGCGAAAAGAAAAGTTAATAATTATTGTTTGCAGCACAACTGAAAAATGAAAAAAAAAACGATCGGGTAGAATCGATTCCGAAATGAATTACCTATAAATTGATATTATTTATAGAAAAAAATGAGTATTAGTACTTGTTTAAAATGAAGTTTGGCTTGTTAAAAAACTGCAAATCGAACGTAGTTCGGTATTTTTTTATATCAAGAAAATTTTATTGTATCGTATATTGACCGGATACATCGTAAGGAGAAATAATGTATCTAAAAATTTTTTTTTTCAGATTCTAAATGTAATAATTTGCCTATCAAAAATCAATATTAAAACGGACAAAAAGAGGTTCAACCAGCCTTAAACACAATTAGGTATACATCAGAGCAAAAAAATATGGGCGTCTACTTGGTAAAATCGATTTTATCAGCTTCGGAAATAAGTTTAGGGCAACGCAATTAGAATAAGTTTGTGCATCGAGGAACTAAATTCACTGACTTCAAAATATAGGGGGAAAATGTATAAGGAAAATATGAAGATAGGAACGAGCTCATAGTTTGATAGGCAGGCAGGCGTTGCTGAGCAAGTCGTTCACATGCTACAAGGCTGCTGTCTGCTGGCTGCGTCTGCTCAGTAGATGGATCTTGCGTGTTGATGGGTGGTGCCTCGAAGTGGGCGATGCACGCACAGCGACGTTGTCGTTTAACTGAACTTCTAGTTCTTCTATAGAAACTCCGGGTCGTCTGTAGAAACTGGGTGCACACGTCGTCGGCCGTCTCAAAAAGGGCGTCCACGGGAACAAAGAATCTCCGTTTTTGTTCTTAATTTGGTGGAAGTCCTTTCACGGTCGCCAAATTCTTGTTAAGAATAGAACAAGGAAGATTAAATAAAGATCCTTAGAACTATTAGAAGTAGCTATATTTCTAATACAATAATTATGGTTGGTACAAAAGGTTGCGTGCCCGTTAAGATATTTAACTATTTGAACTTGTTCGTAATGAACGTACAGTACTTATATTTGAATTGCACCGGAAGTACAGATTTTACAATAATTATAAATCGATTAAGTATCCATGGATTAATCAATTAGAGAATATGTATATTATTTATAACGCAGACACCATAAATATGTTTTTATTAAAGTTTATAACTGTCTGCGGCGCAGACAATCATTTATGAGCTACAGCATCCACATACGATCAGGTGGACTGGTGCATGCATGTGTACTGTATTAACAGTAAGTAAGTATGTTGGGTGAGAAATTGTGTGATAAAAGAAAAGTGTGGTTTGCAAGACGACTGTGAGATGGATTAAAAAGTAATGCTTCGGTGGTTTTAAAATGCAGAAACTATGAATAAGAGGAGTCACAAAGCGGGATTTTTGCTGCAATAAGTTAGTGATAGTGTCGGCAACTCAAATTGACGATAAATTGAAGATGGGTCAAAACAAGAAGTAACTATAACCGACAAACATATAAGCGTGGTGTCAGGATAGTTTCAAATCATCATCATCTTTGAGCTTACCAGCACCTAATGGCACAAATCAGCGAAATATATACGACGATATTGCATCAACAGTCTTGTTAGTCCACATGATTATGAACCTTAACAACAATTTGCTAACTGCCAAGAATCACTCAAAAGATTTGTCACACTGTACAGGCGGATTGGTAGAGCTGATAATCTCGCTCTGGTAATGCTGCACCTGAAAAATAATCTGTGAATTTAGGATTCAGATTTTCTCGATGAAATTTCCCTAGTTACGTCATCGGTTTTTGATTGCATCATGTGACATCTTAGTTAAGAAGCTGTTATATCTCCCACCAACCATATTTATTAAATAAAGATAACTACTAATTAATATTGCTCACATTATTTATACAAATGAAATTTGCCCGCAGGCTGATTTCGAGGACTTGATATTGGCATGCAAAGAGGTCGTAGAGTCGTAAATAAATGTTTGTTCTGGAATTAACTGTTTCATTTCATTTGTTGTGTTACGGCTATATGCTATTTTATATTTTTTTTACATCAAGCGATTAACAATAGACAATAAATAATAGGCAAGCAATTAATACAGCATCTTACTCTCACACAGTTTTTATACAGAACATAAAAGGTTCAATATTTACTCCCATTTCTTTTCATGACCGAGTACCACAATAGTCTTAAATTCATATTTCACAGCATAGCAGCGGTATTTTAATTCCCCTTTTACTATATAGACCACAGTGCTTTAAAATGTCCTATCCGTGAATATAAAAAGCTGATAAAACTCTCATAAAATACTTGTTAGATAACAATATCTAAATAAAAACTTCATCTGATTAACCCGACTTTTCATTCTCTGTACTGTGTATTGTACTGGCTATTGACTGCCTTGTTGGTTTAGTGGTCGTTAACGTGAATGTTCACCATGTGGTCCCGGGTTTATATCCTGGATCGAGTTAAAATCACTTACATGTTTAACTCTTTCAAGAAATTAAAAAAAACAATAGCATCCCGGAACCTGGAAGTTGGCAGTGTTTCATCTGTAGTCTGAGCGGTTGTGTTAGATATCCGTGAAATCGGATCGTAGCCTCCGTTGAGATTGGCCGCCGTGACCGAAATTCAGCCTGGAGCACATTCTTATTATTGTCATTATGTATTGTATTACTTAGATAATATTCCTTTTAATACTTTTCGGGGTATATAGCGTTTGATTTTATATTTATTATTACAATTATATAATTATTCACTATGTTCATTGACCTTAATATTGTCTCCCTGCGGATAGATCTTAATATGAAGAACAAGACAATCATAATGTGTAGCATCCATGTCACAACTAAAGCTGGGTCCACACTTGTATCACATTTGTGTCATCACGAATTGCAATATCAGGGGTATCGTATCGAGTATTCGTGGACGCCCATTCGACCATACCGTATCTCTCACCGTGTCATGCCACAGTCATGCCAACGCGTGTCGTTATGTGTAGACCCTCAATTTTTCCTACGATCCTCGTATTGAAACCTTCCGTTCCTCGTATCTTCTCCTTGTGATTCAGTCAACAACTCTCATTCAGTTCAGACATGCATCCAGTATTTATCTTGCAGACATGCATCCAGTATTTATCTACACTCTGAGCCATCACAGAGATAAATCACTGTGATGGCTCAGACTGTAGCAGTGACATGTGCTAGTTTTATTGTAATGAGTCGAAACAGGGTAAAAAAAAGACAGAATTGTCTAAATCGTGTATCGGCATTGCGTATCCCCTTTCATGATCGGAAAAAATAAAACAAAACAAATGACATTGACACAGTATCAAAATGCGTCCATACTACGATAATTCTGCCGATCATGATACACGTATCCGATACGACATGTATCAGATACGCGGTTATATATCGGGGTATATCAAGCTACAGCGTGTAACATGATCGCGTATCATTTTGCGTCCACACTAGCGAAAATTATACACGTCGATGCCACGCGTCGGAGATCTGATACACTATGTCTAATCTAAAATGATACAAGTGTGGACCCAGCTTTGAATGGTAGTGTGGAATACCACGTTTGAATTTGTAGACAAGTAGTAGCAGGTAATCTATTGCAAGCACCGGCTTATAAGAAGAAAAAATACTAACGACACTTGAAATTAGGCTAATTTAAATAGACGAAAATCTTCCTATTTTTTTTTATTACTTCAGTAATTAAGTAATATAAAGTAATAATATAATATAACAAAATAATACATTAAAACTAACTCGTCAAACAGCAAGGAACAGATTTTTCTTTTCCCTTTGCGTCAACTGAGTAAAAGCAATGACAGCGTTCTTATTTGAGAATAATTATTTATTACTGGTTCCCGTACTTAAAAACAAAGCCTGACACAAAGATTTGACGCTGGCGTAGATATTGTAGACGTCGACGTGTCATCGCCAGTAGTTAAACCTGTCGTAGGTAAAGTGTCGCTTTGTAAGAGCGCAAGTCCAATAATTATCCTTAGAAGCCAAGTTAGACCTATGTCATTACTTGGATTTTTTTATTTTTTATTGTACACACTTTATATGATAACAAGTTGAAACATATAAAAAAAATTCAGAAAGGTTAAAAATATATATCAATCATCATTATCATTACAGCCTTACAAAAGTCAATTGCTGAACATGGGACTCTACTATAGATTGCCTCAAAGAGGGATATTTGCTATTATATATATTTACTATATTTGCTATATATTATATAACTTTTTGTATACCTTTAAATTATTATCAAATGTAAGATGACAGTTTTTATAAAAATTAAAAATCGATTTCAACGTCTAAAAATAATTAAAAAAAAATCCATTCTAAAGCTTCTAAGGTTGGTGCTAAGACAAAGTGTACCTATCGTAAAATTAAATCCCCAGCTTCAGAAGCTACCACCAGCTACTATACAAAGATGTTTTTATTCATTTTAGTTTTTCTAGTTGTTTTTTACTTTTTAATAAAAGTTTAATTTTTTTATCTTTTTGAGTGGACTAAGTCGTAGCTTTAAAAACGAGGATATCCGCAGAAGTGGCAATGGGCCAGCCATATAGCTCGAAGAACCGAGAGAAAGATTCTCGAGTGGCAGCCTCGTACCAGCAGGCGAAGTGTAGCGTCCCCCCACTAGATGGAGTGACGACCTAGTAAGTCATGCAGAAAGCCGATGGATGCAAGTGGACAACAACAATGTCGTCGAAATATTTGAAAAAAATTACCCTTTTTTCCACCCTCAGGGTGGATTTTTTCTTCAAATTTTACCCTATTTAATAAAAAAGGATCATTCAAATTGGTGTAGCCGTTTGTGAGAAATGGGTAAACATGCTTAAAAAACTTACGTGTCAAATATAGAACCTATTCCTTTATTTTTTTTGATCTCGGTTGATAAGTTAAAAACATCATGCAATCCATTAAAAAATATAAATTAAGTAATAAAGTACAAACTGAACCTTTATAGCAATGCAACAGAAAACAATCTTTGGAACGAAAAGCGCTTAATCCCCTTCATTTTACGACTCGAGTGGACTGTTAGTTTAGTTAGCAAGGGTACAGTAGGTTATAAGTTACGTTGATTATGCAAGCATGAAAGTGTTCAAAATAAATTAAACTTGGCAAAACTATTTTACTAAAAGATTCCGTTTAGCAGGGATACAGTCAAGAATTTATATTTTTATTAATTTTTACAAATATATCTATAAACTCTCTATCCCTAAATTGTGAGTTATCTATAAATTGTGCGCACATTAAAAACTATTTATATAAAATAAAAACCGTGTAGTAGCAATGTAACTACACCGCGTGGTGTAAGAAGATTCATCACCCCATTTCAACCCGTAGGTGACGTAAGTGGCGACTATGGGAAATGCCAGAAAGTTATTATAGCTTCCGATAGATGGCAGTATATATCTCTATACCGTTACCGTTAACGTCACAGCCTACTAAAGCCCACTGCTGAACATAGGCCTCCCCCATAGATTGCCTTATAGGCCATAGTTGCCACGCTTGGCAAGCGGGTTGGCAACCACAGTTTTTTTTATTTTTAGTCGTTAATAGAAGAACGCTCCTTGCCATCTCCTGATTTGTTTCACTCTGTCGCCACTTACGACAACTACGGGATGATATAGGGTAGGGAATATTCCTACACCGCCACTACAAGTTAAATGGTCCCGTATGACCTTTTCTCTTTACGTCAGGCTTAAAATACCTAGATCTGCGTAGGGCAGAAGCGTCAAAGATGCGAAACGTCTGGTACTGCGAACGTAAATTCGCCGAACGGGAACACCCTTGTATATCAGTGAACTTTTAATAACTGAAGAAGAGGAAGATAAAAAAGTATAGTTTTATTTATGTAATTATAAATTCTACTAAGCGGTGTAGTGGATCTATCTCATATCGTCCCGTGGGAATCGTAAGAGGCGACAGAGGGAAATCGAAACAGGAGATGGGCAGCATTATTTTCCTGATAAATATATGAAAAAAATAAAAAAACTGCGGTTGCCCGCCCGACAATGATGTCAACTATGGCAAAATAAACCTATGAGGCAATATTCGGAGGAGGCCTCTGTTCAGCAATTCATGTTAAAATTGAAATTATATTCAAAAATTGAATGAATGAATGTATAAAATATTGTAATATAGTACTAAGTTAAAAGTTCTTGTGCTATTCTGTCTTCATACCATTTCACTGTTGTCGTAGAAAAAAACTTTGCTTCTACGAGTGAGTTTTTCATGAACTGTTGCCAAGGTTTTTGAATAAAACTTAAGACAGTTTTATCGTTTTGTTAGACTTAACATATTTAATATAGGATATATAAATTAATTGTACCAATCGGAAGTTAATGCTTAATGAAATTCGGATTATATCAGTGCTATGCGAAATGCGCGATTTTACATACATCAGAATAATATTTTATAGATAGATAAATACTTTATTGCATATCAAGACAGTAAAATATGAACAGAAAAAAAAGGAACAAAAAGAAAAGTGGTGCAATGGGCGATCTTATCACTAAAAGGGATTTAATCCAGACAACCTTTAAAACTTTAGATGGACACTGGACAGTATTGCAAGAAAGCAAAAAATAAAGTGTGCTTTGGAAATACAAAACCATTATATAATAATAATACATAATAATTTTATAATGACATGTTTGGATGACATAAAACAATTTACGAATAAATGTTTATTATATATTCTAAACATGTAAATAACGTTTATTTCGCCAAATATTAATAATATGGCTTATATTTAAATGAACATTTTAATTGATAAGTGAACACTATGTTGTCATATAATCGATATGTTGGTGATCATTCACTATTAAAGTTGGTACTTAAAAATTAATTTGCTTATATCCACGTAATTAAATAAAATTAAATTGCACTATCCTCGTCACCACTAATCCCGGCACCACCACTCCCAACACCACCACACTAGGAAAGACACACCATTCTATTGATCATTTACTATTTTTGCTGTTTACATTGAATTGTTTTGATGTTCGTTTTAATATTATTCTATATATAATAATTCTTAAATAATATTTATATTACATAATTGTTTTTAAAATATAGTAATTTTTAAAATATTTTTTTTAAATAAGTTTGTTATTACTTAAATAAAGTTTATTATTGAACAATAGTATGTTCCTATAACAAGCGTAATATTATTAAGCGTACCCCCACAATGTCATCACATTCTCAGCGCTGATTTTTAGTACATCATCATCATCATTTCAGCCCTTCACAAGTCCACTGCTGAACATAGGCCTCCCCCAAGGAACGCCACAAAGCACGGTCCCGAGCCACCTGCATCCATTGACTTCCTGCATGTCTTACCAGGTCGTCACTCCATCTATTGGGGACGCCCTACACTTCGCCTGCCGGTACGAGGCAGCCACTTGAGAAACTTTCTTCCCCATCGGTTGTCGGTTCTTCGAGCTATATGGCCGGCCCATTGCCACTTCAGCATACTAATTCTTTAGGCTATGTCGGCTACTCTGGTTCTACTGCAGACATCCACGTTTTTTGATTTTTAGTTACAAACTGTAAATGTAAATCGCGAATATTAAAACAATAAATAAATTAATTCCAGCATGTAAGTCACTATTGATTTAACTGTAAAAAAATATTTTTATTAATTTAGGTTAATGCTGTTGTGTTCCGAATGATGAGAGTAGAGAACCGGATACCTTTTTTACTGGAAACGAGGCATTTCATCTCAATCCTCAGGGGTGACAACGCATCTGCTTAAGAATAAATGTCTATGGGCCACTGTGGCAGCACGGCCGTAGCTGTCGACCGTTTGGCAATTGTCGGGAGCCCTCGGTTGCGCTGGAGCAACCGGCTCGTTTTTCAACGCCTCACCAGACGATCTGACCGTCCAACGCCGTGAGGCCGCTCGTCCGCGCTCCGATCCGCGACTTTACACTTCGTAGAAATAAACGGTTATTTAATATATGTGGTGTGTTGATTATTCGCATCCCCACATATAATTGATGACCCCACGTTCTCAAAAAATGAGCAATAATAAACTGTATAGTCGTGCAGTGTGTGTGAACTGTGTCTTTCGGTTTAAATAAATTGACCGTTATAACGATGTCAAAGAGCGATAATAGTGATGAACAAGAAGTTTGTCGCGTGGCCATTAAGGTACCTCCATTTTGGACGGACGAGCCCGCGCTTGGTTTGTACGGTTAAAAGGAGAATTTGTGCTTTCAAATATAACGCAGGAAAATACAAAGTTTTACCATGTAATTGCTAATCTGAAATATTATCTATATATCGGAGGTTAAAGACATTATAACCAATCCACCAATTGAGAATAAATACGAAAAGTTAAAAAGGAGCTTATATCGAGGTTATCGGCTTCTCAAGAGCAAAGAGTTCGGCAGCTTGTGGCACACGAGGAATTAGGAGACCGCAAAACTTCGCAGTTTCTACGGCATTTGCGCAATTTGGCTGGAACCGATGTCCCAGACGAATTTATCCGATCTTTATGGACGAATCGCCTACCAAGTCATATTCAAACTATGATAGCTACGCAGAAAGATGTGAACTTGGATAATGTAGCTTTATTGGCGGATAAGATCAAGGAAGTTACTCTCCATTTCATCCACACTACGCCCGGGCCACCTGTCTTCTGCCGTCCACGACGCCTGCCACCGGATCGGCTCCGCATTGCTAAGTATGAGTTCGAGGACATGGTAAGAACGGGTATTGCCCGGCGCTCCGACAGTGTAAGGTCCTCACCGTTACACTTAGTACCAAAAAAAGGTAACACGTTTCGTCCATGTGGCGATTACCATGTGCTCAATGCCCGGACAATCCCCAACCGATATCCGGTTCGCCATATAGGTGAATTTTCAGCGATTCATGGACGAAATCCTTAGGGACATAGATTTCGCTTTTCTCTACTTAGATGACATCCTGATTGCGTCAAAAGAAGCTAACCACGAGCGTCATTTATGTATAGTCTTCGAGCGCCTTTGAGAGCATGGTGTTGTCATAAATACTGTTAAAAGCATCTTCGCAGTACCAGAGATAGAATTTTTAGGCTTTATGAACTCAGCTGAATGTAAGAGGCCCACAAAAGAAAAGTTCAGTGCTATTTTAAATTTTACATTACCCAAAAATGTACGAGAGCTCAGAAGATATCTTTGTATGTTGAATTTTTATCGCCGATTCATACCAAACGCTGCTCAAGTACAGGCGCCGCTTCATCTTCTATTAATGGGAGAAAATGTAAAACCATCTACGCTCATCACCTAGAATCCTAATTGTTTCGCAGAAAGTAAGGCAAGTTTGGCAAACGCCAGTTTATTAGCTCATCCCGATCTGACAGCAGAATTGGCGATTGTTACCGACGCATCAGATACTGCTGTAGGAGCAGTTCTATAACAGAAGAATGACTCAGGCTGGATACCGTTAGCATTCTTCTCCAAAAAGCTTAACACAGCTCAAAGGAAGTATATGATAGAGAGATTGCCCATATGATAGAGAGCTGCTAGCTATGTATGAGGCAATAAAATATTTTAAATTTATGATAAAAGCTCGATCTTTTACATCATTCACTGACCATAAACCACTTATATCAGCGTTTAATAAAAATTCACAGAATTTATCACCACGACAATTTCGATACCTTGATTACATATCGCAATTTACTACAGATATCAGGTATATTAAAGGTGACGATTACGTTGTTGCGGATACACTTTCTCGGATAGACGCTATCTCAAATGTAATAGACCTACAAAAGCTTAAAATTTCACAAGAAAAGGATAATGACCTCGTTAAACTTATAGAAGGCAATTCTTCACTGAAGCTGCAGAAAGTCGCTATTTCTGACTTTACTGCGATATATCCGGTACGGCTCCTCGTTTACATTTGCCGTTAGAATTTCGTCGTGAAGCCTTTGATTCGATACACGGGTTAAGGAGCCCAGGAGCGAAAGGTACTATCAAGTTGGTAGCACAACAGTACGTATGGCCCAGTATGAAAAAAGACTGTAGAGAATGGGCACGCGCATGTATAGACTGTCAGCGCTGCAAAGTCTCTCGACACACTAGATCACCAATACAACCTTTCTCGCCACCGTCCAATAGATTTTCGCACGTGCACATCGATCTAATTGGACCATTACCTGTTTCACACGGTTATAAATATTGCTTATCGTGCGTAGACAGGTTCACACGTTGGCCTGAGGTAGTTCCTTTGGAGGATATAAAAGCCGAAACTGTGGTTAATGCCTTTACTCGTGACTGGATTTCGCGTTTCGGATGTCCTCATAAAATAACCACGGATAGAGGAAAACAATTTGAGTCGCACATATTTAAAGAGCTGAGCTTCGCAGGTTCTCTCCACATCTCTACCACCGCTTACCATCCAGCAGCTAACGGCCTTGTCGAGCACTTTCACCGACAACTGAAAGGTGCCATCATGTGCCACGTAGATAAGGACTGGTATGAAGTTCTTCTAGGAATACGCTGCGCCTGGAAAGAAGATATAGCAGCATCGGCTGCTGAGTTGGTGTACGGTGAGACGTTACGTTTACCTAGTGATTTCTTTAAATCGAGCCCAACACAAGTCACTGACTACACGGATTTCGTATCCAGGCTACGCTCACATATAAGAGAGTTAAAACCCTCAATGGTCGTTCGACATGGAACCCCAAATACATTTATTCATAAAGATTTGCATAAGATGTCGCACGTGTTTCTAAGGCAAGATGCTATTAAGAAAGCGTTGCAACCTCCTTATTCCGATCCATTTAAGGTCATAAAACGCGATAAAAAAAACTTTTAAAATTAAAGAAAGCGGTAAAATTATTACGATCTCGAGCCCTCCGAAGAATTGCATACAGAACCCATCTCCGGGGGGGCTGATATGTCAGCACGGCCGTAGCTGTCGACCGTTCGGCAATCGTCGGGAACCCTCGGCTGCGCTGGAGCAACCGGCTCGATTTTTAACGCCTCGCCAGACGATCTGACCGTCCGACGTCGTGAGGCCGCTCGTCCGCGCTCCGATCCGCGACTTTAAACTTCGTAAAAATAAACGGTTATTTAATATATGTGGTGTGTTGATTATTCGCATCCCCAAATCACCGTATTCACTTACCATCAGGTAGACTGTGTGCTCGTTTGTCACCCTCATTCTGTAAAAAAAATGGATCAATATGGAAATTATATATCGTAAAATTTGCGTAACAGGTAACGTGCGCCATGCGATAATTTCGAACCACGTAGGCCCAGGGAATTTAATCAAATTTATACGTCAGGGCGCGAGCTGACAGAGTCGTTAACATTGATATACATAAATTACAATATTTTTCATCGTAACTTTGACCACTAATTATTGGTTTGAAATGAATTTTGTTTATGTACATATATTTAAGATTATCTGACATTAAAACTTTGTATGCTGAGAATTGTACTCTATACGAACGATGTGCGAGTTGGTTAAAGTGTAATTTTTTAAGTCACAACAACAAAATTAACAATGTTTTATACATTATTACTTTGATTTATACTATATTGTTTATTGTACTACATATATTGTTAATGTGATTTATACACGACAGGTGCTATGTCATAGATACTATTTACTTTATATTATAAGTCCTGTATACTTTATATTGTTCATTTACTAAATTACTTTCTTAGAAGCCAAACTAATGTTATGTCATAGGATACTATTTACTTTATGTTATAAGACCTGTATACTTTATAAATCATATTGTATACTTCCTTAGAAGCCACACTAATTCGATTGTAATATTATATGCTAATGTTTATATTTTACCATAAGTTAACCATAACACCAAGAATAATGTTGTTCCCTTATGTTTACCACCAGCTCCTAGCTTCCTACACTATTTAAACCAAATCTTTCGATCCTTCAACATAATTCCATTCCCAAGTTCTCTGTATCAACTACTATATTTTAAGTTAGTTTAAAAGTATTAAATAAAATTATTTTTAAAGAGTTTTTGTCTCTGCCACATAACAAATTTGGCGCAGTCGGTAGGACCTTGCGTGATTCATTCGCTTAAATTGCGTATAGACGAAGTAAAACGTACCAAATTCGACGGGACAGCATCGCTTAACAAAGAAGACACACGTACACGGTAGCTGAAGGCTTTTGAAAACTTCCTTGAACCACGCAGCTCCACATTTTATTGTTACTGTGGTAAGTGGCTAAACTTGTTTGTTCGAATTATTATTTTCCATTTTACCAAAATATTTTCCTGCATCTACCACCTTATTCATTTCATTTTTTTTTATAAGTAATCGTACTATTCTATTATATACTATTATATTATACTATTCTATTATATCAATTATTCATTGCCTGTAAAACAATCTCAAAAACCTAAAATGGCCTTAGACATCACCACATTACTTAAATTAATTCCCTCATTCGACACAGATAATAACGACCAAGTGTACAGATTCGTTAGGTCATGCAATTCAGCTTTCGACTTAAGTTCAGCGGACCAGAAGTCAGTACTTTTAGTATACGCGTTAAACAATATCACTGGTTCAGGTGCGGCAGACGTTCACAGTAAAGAACATGCCGCATGGACCGGTTTAAAACATTCATTGAAAAATTCTCTACGTTAAAGCACACCTTAACCTTGAACTGCAATCCATGTTCCAAAAACCTACAGAAACGTTAACTGAATATTTTCACAGAGTCGCCCTTTGTCGCTCTAAAATAATTGAAAAGTCAAACGCTGAAATATGCGATAATACGTTATTAGGTCGCTTAGCGACAACGGAGGAAACGGCTCTTAACGTTTTTATTAATGGCATTAGCTCCGACATCGGAGCAATGTTAAGAACAAAAGAATTTCCTAGTCTTTGCGAAGCAGGCCGATTCGCATTTCAAGAAGATAAAATTCGTGCAATGAACAAAGCTAGGCAATCTTTATTTAAACTGAACACAACGCGTCCACCAACTTTTATAAAACCACCATTCCATAACCATAATTATAATAATAATAATAATACAAATAACCCTATGAGTCGAACTCATCTACGGTTTACACACACCATGTACAATAACGCAAACACACCACAACAAATTACGAAACTATGTAGCTATTGTAAAAATATTGGGCATAATATTACAGAATGCCGTAAAAGAGTTTACAATAACAATTTAAGAAATAATCAAGCCCAACGCGCACTTCCTGCGCCTCCTATCCCAGTTAACCATTCAAACTACCAAGCGACCAACGAGACGAGCAACTCGTTGGAAATCGCTTCAGTATCCTGCTCACCGATCCCGACTCAGGATATAAAGAAACTACAAATACAAATTCTAGCAAATCGAATCCTATTTCTCGAAAGCGTCCTCAACCGCCAAACCATCGAGATCACACTACAAAAACAAACAATGTACCTTCCAAATCACCGCTTAAGTGTCAGACACAATTGAAAAATGTGTCTACACAAACTAGCGACTTAATTACTACACATCAATCAGTACTCACAAATTCTAGTTCTCAAACGGAAACCTACGAACAGGGTAGCCAGCCCCAAACCCTTGGTTTTCCAAAGCTTATTATTCCTTCTACATACTGACTCTATTATTACTATTTCTACTACATCCACTGACTCTTTCAAGACCACTGCACTATATCCACTGATTCTTTCAAGACCACTGCACCTTCTATATCCACTGATTCTTTCAAGACCACTGCACCTACTATACCTGATTCCCTCAAGACCACTGCCTACTACACTATCTCTTTCACTGTTTCCAATAAACCACGTTTGAAATCAAAACCTAAAACTAAAAACCCTAAATCAAAACTTCCTAAATCCAAATCTAATACAAAATATTTTGCCATATCCGCCTTAAATGATGTATCACCCGATAACCTCTTACACTGCACTTTTCATATAGAAGGAAAACCAGTCACATTTCTCATAGACACCGGAGCAGGGATCCCGGTTATAAAAAGGGATAAAGTAGGTTCTTCACCCTTAAATAAATTAAACATCGTGTCAATCGTAGGCATTTCCGGTAGCCAAAATTCTATTATAACCTCAGGCACCACCGACATATCTCTAGATTATTTACCTAAATATCGTTTCCATTTTGCCTCCCTTAACATCAAAGCAGACGGTATACTAGGTAACGATTTTATGATAAAGAATAATTGCAAGATCTACATTCAATCCAATGAGAATACGTAAAAGATCCTACAAATTACATTATTTGAACGAAAATCTTCAAAATATAATCGATTCTAATAACCAATTCCTTTCTAGCCGCTCTGAGAGTGTAATTATGTGTAGAACAAGCAATAAAAATTCCGGGACAGCAATAGTCGAAAAACAAATAATAGATAACGGTATTGTTATTCCCAATGCATTAGTCGAAGTCAAAAACAACTCATTTATTATTACTTGTGTAAATACAAACAAATCCGACGAAGTAATTAGCATTCCAAACATCAAAGTTCTCCCTTACCAACCAAATCAACAAACAAACAACATTCATAACCACTTAATTAACAATCTTAATCACACATCCGATACCGATAGTCGAAACCAAGTACTCACCCTTATTAGACGCGAACATTTGAACAAAGAAGAGTCGTACTCATTAGATAAAATTGTTTCCAAATATCCCGACATATTTTTCATCGAAGGCGACTCACTTACATTTAGCAATCATACAAAACATCAAATACCTACTAATACTGACATTCCAATTCACACAAAAAACTATCGCTTTCCTCAAATACAGGAACAAGAAGTAAAATCACAAGTCCAAAAAATGTCAGACCAAGACATTATCAGACCTAGCTCATCTCCTTGGAGTTCCATCTGGGTTGTTCCTAAAAAACTAGACGCATCTGGGAAACAGAAATTGCGATTAGAATAACTAATTACCGCAAGCTAAATGAAGTCACAGTAGGAGACAGTTATGCTCTTCCCAACATCACAGACATTCTAGACAAATTAGGTCATTCTCAATATTTTACCACATTGGATCTCGCCTCAGGTTTTCATCAGTTAGAAGTAGATCAAAAAGATATTTCTAAAACAGCTTTTAGCACTCTATGCCGTCATAACGAATATAAAAGAATGCCATTTGGCCTGAAAAACGCGCCAGCGACGTTTCAGCGTGTAATGGACTCGATTTTGTGTGGCTTACAAGGTGAAAGATGTTTCGTTTACCTCGACAACATAGTAGTATTTGCTTCTAGCCTTCAAGAACATGAACAAAAACTTGAAGAAGATTTCTCTAGACTTAGAAAATATGAACTAAATATCCAACCAGGCAAATGTGAATTTCTTAGACGCGAAGTTACTTATCTTGGCCATATCATTTCCAACGAAAGCGTTAAGCCGAACCCCGATAAAATACGGGCAGTTCAAGAATTCCTTACTCCTAAATCGTGTAAAGATATAAAAGCATTTCTAGGTCTTACAGGATACTACCGTCGGTTTATTCCTAACTTCAGTAAACTCACTAAACCTTTAACTAGCCTTCTTAAAAAGGACACTGCTTTCATATGGGGCGAAACCCAACAACAATCCTTCAATGAATGTAAACATATTCTTACTAACCCTCCAATCTTACAATATCCTATCTCGAACACTCAATAAAGCTGAAGCCAACTATCGAAAGAGAGTTGTTAGCTATCGTTTGGGCCGTCAAACATTTTAGACCCTATTTGTTTGGTAGGAAATTTAAAATTGTAACTGACCACAAACCGCTTACATTGCTTTTCTCGATAAAAGACCCTGGTAGTCGGTTAGTTCGTTGGCGACTTAAACTCGAAGAGTACGAATACGAAATAGTATATGAGGCAGGTAAAAACAATACTAATGCAGACGCTCTCTCACGCCCACCAATTCTCCACACGAACTAATATAATCCAACAAATAGCGACAAAAACACACATCTTGACTCAAGCACTTCAGAAGACTATTTACAACTAAACTTTCAACACTACTTAAAAATCGACTCTCATACATTTAATACTCCACATTTCACCAGACTGCCTCTTAAACAAACGTCACAAAAACATTCTTATCCCAATCTCTTGTCAACTTTCCGATAAAAATACCCTTTTCAACCAAGCAATTTCCACTTGCTCTCAAGTGGACCCATATTTAAATAAACCAAAAACACTTTACGAAACCGATTTATTCGTTTCGGATAAGAAACAAAATATTATATTTGGCTGTTCAAGACCCACTCACTTCGATCCTTGGGATTCTGAAAGCTTTTTTATAATATTACTCGCTTGCCTACACAACCATAAATTAAAATCACTTTACATTCCAAATCTAAAAAACGACCCCACTTGTAAACTTAAAGGAAACGAACAGTTACACATCACAGCTTATTTAGCAGACATTTACGAATGCAAAATCACCATATATGCAAAAAAAATTAAAACTCCAGCTCCAGAAGAGATAGCATCAATCCTGAAAACCTTCCATGAGGATTCCCTATCAGGACATCGTGGCATTATCGAAACAGTACACAAAATACGATCTGAAAATTTCTGGAAAGGAATGATAGAAACTATAAAAATGTATATAGATAATTACCAAATATGTCAATGAAACAAAATTCAACGTAAAACATATAAAGCTCTCATGGTTATTACTTCTTTTTCTACTGAACCTTTTGAACGCGTAACTATTGACTTAGTTTCTTATTCAGACATAACTAATGACTTTAATAAATATATATTCACATTACAAGATGACTTAACTCGTTTCTTTCAAGCATACCCCATTCAAGACAAACATGCAACTACAGTAGCCAAATCTCTTTTAATTTTCTGTCAACATTACGGTGTACCTAAACGTTTCCATTCCGATCAAGGTACAGAATTTCTAAATAGCGTGATCAAACGACGAAATTACTAGGATCCAAAACACATCACCGCATATCATGAGGTGGTGGCTTCCAAGCAGTTTCTAAAATAAATTTTGTACTTAAATAGTTTATACAACCATTAATGTAAAATTTACTTTAAAAAAAAGTGCCACTGGGTTTCTTGCTGGTTCTTCCCAGGACAGAGGTTTTGTTTTTCGAACCAGTGGTAAAGTAAAAATTAATTTCAATAAGAATTATACATGTAATCTATATTGAATAAAAAATTATTCTATTCTATTCATCCTAAAACTAACGGTTCATTAGAACGATTCCACGCGATCACATCCGAATGTACCACAAACGTAATCAATCGTGCCATAACACATCAATTTGATAAATTGTCCACAAAATTTACACCTCATGAATTACTCTTTGGTTACAAACCGATTTCTCTATATTCTTTAAAAGCAAACGACGACTACACAACTCATGACTACCTACGAGATTTAAACGAAAGACTCAAGCTATCACGGGACATAGCCCACCAAAATGTAGAGTCATTGAAAGAAAAGGCAAAAGTGCGATACGACAGCAATATTAAAAATAATTATTATACAAATTTAACGTAGGAGATAAAGTTATGCTTAAAGTCCGTAATCCAAACAACTTAAATAGCCTATGGGACGGGCCTCTTGTTATTGTTAGAATAGGTTTTAATGAAAATTATATTATACAAAAATCTGGAAAAAACCAAATAGTGCATGCAAATCGCTTAAGATCATTGCATGACTTCATTCAATAAGACTAGATCGTAATTATTAATAAATATTTAACTTTAAATCTATTTCAGGGTGGCTCGAATAATGGCGCACTCTAATAAAACCCTTACTTTAATTGAAAATCTTTTACATCTTATAAAAAATTCATACATTAATTTTACTATTTGGTTTTTTTTAATCATTTTATACAAAGTTTATACATTTTCTAAGAATTATTATATAACTAAATTTAAAAGAAGTCAAAACAATTAACTAGGTTTATTTTAATTTTCAGGTAATCCACAACTTTTGTTGGTGGGGATACCCACATAAATCCTATTCCTTCTAATTCTGGACTCTATTTCGAAAACAATGGTGAAATATTAATATCTGAAAATTCCTGGAACTTTATCGTATATCGTAATCTTGAACATTTATTCCTAGCTCGCAACTCTATCAAACGACTTATAAATAACTATCAATCTTTCATTACCACACATTCAAATTTACCTAACGTTATAACTACTACTTCATTTATAAAAATAAACATAGACAGAATAGATTCTAGACTCGAAGAACTTAATTCTTACACCGACAACAAGCGATCCAAACGCGAAATTTTGAAATGGCTCATTGGTGTTCCAGACACAAAAGATGCCAAACATTATAACGAATGTATTGAACAGTTAGAGAAACAGCAAATATCTACTAATGATATCTTAAAACAACAATTACAAATTATTTCTTCAACGACCACGAATTTTAATGAAACATTACATAAAATCTCATATGATGAATACGTTATTAACAAAGATATTGGAAAAATAAATTCATACTTTACCTCAACAAACAAACTTATATTTAATTTAACTATTCTTGAAGAAATATCCACCGTTTCAATTCAAATTCTAGAAGCTATAGTTTCTTTGGAACGAGATATCGATGATGTCATTACAAGCATACTTTTCATTAAATCAAATGTAATTCACCCTTCTATAATATCCACTATGCGCCTTTACAAAGAATTACTGTCTTCTAATCGCGCTAGGCTCAATAAAAACTTAGTTGCCCCAATAGCATTACCTAATTTACACAAAATACTGAATCTGCCTGTATTACTTCCTATATTTATATGAATAAAATTATATATATCTTAGAATTCCCTTTAGTAAAAAAAGAAAAATTTACATTATACCATTTATATTCTATCGCTATTCTACATCTTCACTCTTCCTTATATTCTACTATCCTTCCCGAACAAACATATCTTGCCATGAGTACCACAAGACAGCAATACGTCCTCATGAGCTCACTGGACAAATGCAAAGACTTTGCAACGGAATCCAAAGTCTGCAAGGATCTTCTCATCTACAACATCAACACCAGACCCATATGCGAAGTTGTCATCTTAACAACGACGAGTCAACAAGTTCCTGAAGTTTGTGATGTAACTACGTTTTCTGCACAACAACTGGATCTACATACTCCAACGCAAGGCTCCGTATGCTTTAGAATGCGAAAGCAAAACGACTCACGGCGAAATTTCTAGAGCAGGTATAATCACTCTAGAATAAGGATGTAAAATGTACACCGCGTTTGTTACACTTCTAGCTGAGGACATAAAATCGATCAATATCAGCCATCCTTTTATCTATGTGGATATTGAACACATTTGCGTCCCAGATGAAATTAAGCTGCAACAACCAGAACTTGTACCAATCCTGCTCAACAACTTTCAACTCGACTCTCTTAACTCGGTTAGAGAACAAATAAAACTCACACAAAATTGCTTGAAGATAATAAACATACATTCTTAGAAAAACATGTAACAAAAGTTTCCATATTAAGTACGATTACTGGCATCATTATGCTACCATATTTTTGTTATAAATGTCATAAACGCTTGCCATGGAATAACATGCCTACAAATCCACATGGTATCAGAAGACGAAGACGAAGCTGCTGACTACACTCAAAAAGCGAGCAAAAACCACTCAATCTTTGTTCTAAGGGGGGAGGTGTTATGTCATAGATACTATTTACTTTATATTATAAGTCCTGTATACTTTATATTGTTTATTTTCTAAATTACTTTCTTAGAAGCCAAACTAATGTTATGTCATAGGATACTATTTACTTTATGTTATAAGACCTGTATACTTTATAAATTATATTGTTTACTTCCTTATAAGCCACACTAATTCGATTGTAATGTTATATACTAATGTTTATAGTTTACCATAAGTCAAGAAAAATGTTGTTCCTTTATGTTTACCCCCACCTCCTAGCTTCCTACAGTATTTTTTTTTTTTGCTGTGGCAACCCCGGTGACTAGTTGTAAAATACTTGCTCCCAACTATTTAAAAAAATTAAAAATTGTAAATTGATAATATCTACCTCAATTTTGAGTTACAGTTGTTAAATACGACTTATTTTTATTTGTAAAATAAGTAATAGTCATAAGTATTTTAATCAAATTGTGTTTAGTGTTCTAACCAAAAGTGACAGCTGTAACGAACATCGTTTAAACTTACTGTAAGTGATATTCTTGTTATCCCTTTAACATTTTAAGATTTACCTTCTAAGTAAGTGTTGTTCTGGATTTCATTTTGAATTATTTACATGATAATTTAATTTGAGATCTGTAAATAAACCCTAGATCTGACATTTGCTTACTCTGCTTCGGTTTTCTTTCTTTGTTTTCTATTTACACTAACAGTAAATGAATACGTAACGCCAAAACGCGCCAATTGGAGAACCAACTTCAAATGGCGTCAAGAACTTAAGGCGTCAAAGGAGCAGTGTGAGATGTTGTGTAAGAAAGGGATGACAACGAAGGAAATAATAAATATGATTGCTAAAATACTCAGCTAAAAAGTGATATGGTTAAGTTGCATAAAGAATATACTTTTGTTTTAAAAGAAAAGGATGAACTCAGAGAACAGTCGATGAGTTTGACCAATGCAGCAAGGAATATGAGAATCCTCAGATTAATGCATTGCAGTTACAGATTAAGTGAGGCTAATGAGCAGATTGTGCAATTAAAACAATACATAGATAACTTGAAAGCGTCCCAAACTCAAAGTCTGTTCAATGAGCTCATAGAATGTGAATCTTCTAAATCATTGCAACCCTCCACAACAATCATTTGACTGGTGATGATTATGTCACATCAAGAACAGCAGCAAGGATTACCTGCCCAGAAGAAAATTAAAGAAATACATAAAAATTAATAAATATATTAGGAAAGTACAAAAGTTAATTAAAACTAAAATTAATGTCAAAAATTATATAAATGTATGTAAAGAAAAGCAAGAATTAATTAATAAACTTAAATTATATTCAATTGAGGTGGAAAATATGAATAACTGTTATGAGACTGATATAGAGTGTCTAAATTTAACAATTTTATCACTTAAAAACTCCCTACAAAGTATATCGAATAAATATGAATCGGCTCAGGATGAGATAAAAGAACACATATTGGCCATGAATGATCTGGTAAAGGCATGTAAGTATAATGAGGAGCGCTTTGACTCCTTAATTAAACATCAGAGTGAGTATCAGCGCTCCATACCAGGTTCATCGGGGACAATATGTAAAAAAAAATGATGAGTAACAGAGACTCATTATTTTCACCTACACTCTATGACAGTACCATAACAAAGAATGTTAACTTAAAAGTAATTTAAATATTAATAAAAATAAAGTTATTATGTATTGTGATGACATAGGCAAAAATTTGGGCACAATGTTAAATAACTGTTTAAAAGGACATCAGGTTAGTAATTGTTGTATGCCTGGAGCATCCTTTAGTCATATAATGAATAAAGTTTTAACTAGTAAGTTTTGCCCTAATAGCACATTAATAATTTTGTTGGGAAAGGCAATGCAAAAAAAACTCAATTATTAAAATATTGATCATCTAAATACTTTAAATACATAAAATTATCTTGTTTACATTGCTTACATACAGGGTTGGCCACAGGAAAATAAAATAAGATACAATTTAAATTTATTAATGAATAACTTTTCATTTAATAACAATATAAACTTGACATCTAATTGTTATAATTATAATAATATAATTAATTTAATAGACATAAATAATTTAATTAAGAATTTTTGACTAGAGATAGGTATTACCTATCCAAATATAATTTAAGACAGATAGCAAATCTTATTGTTTATTTATTAACTCAGCCAAGGACTTGGCTACACCGACATCTTCTTTTTGAGCAGTGTAATGACTTAATATGTAATTTGGAATCAGTTCCAAGTAATTTAAATTAGAAAATGAGACAATAGAGGTAATCTCTAGCAGTTATAATAATTTAAATAATTTAGAATGTAGCTTACAAAACCTTCATTGTATGACTCCCAGAGTGATAATAAAATTGTTTACACCTGGTGCATCAGAATATACAAGGCATGATAGGCAAAGAGCTAGAAATTGAATTGTTCTTAAATAGCAACAATATTCATATTTTATGTATTACTGAACATTGGTTAAAAGCTTATAACATAATGTTTAATTTCAGTAATCACCAGGTGCTCAGTTCGTTCAATAGAGAAACGGTTTTAAGAGGTGGCTCGTTAATATTAGCTAGTAAATTATTATCATGTAAGGACGTAAAGATATTGTGAGCCTCTCTGTTGAGCGAACTGTGAAATGGCATGTGTTGAGTTTGAGCACCTCATTGTTGTGTGCATCTACAGACACCCATGTCTATATACAATACTTTTGAAAAAATTATGGAGAAGTTTTTGTTAAGCTTAATAAACAGAATAAATCTGTTGTAATATGTGGAGACTTTAATATCAATCTCCTAGAAGCTTCCTCACCAATATTAAATTTAGATCATTGTTTAAATCATATGGTCTTTTTAATTTATTTTTAGAGCCAACGCGTACTGAAAGTAGTGCAACATGTTTAGATAACATTTTACAAATGTTAAGCCGTTACATAAATGTATAATTCAAAATTGAGTTCTGATCACTGTGGACAGTTAGTTTTGTTACCTTATGTTCACAAAAAGCAAGTAGATGAGAAAATTGTGTTTGTTCCTGTAAATGCACGTCGCTTGGAAGTTTAGAAGTAACATAGTGAAGAAACTTCCATCACTTTCATACCAAATGATCCTAATTTTTTGTATGGAACAGTGTTTAAACTTATTTGCAATGAATTTGATAATATTTTTACTTCTAAAACGTTCTCCTTGAACAGTCGGAAGGCTTTCAATGAATGGGCGACAGTAGAGTCCATAAGAGACAAAGGTTATATGAACTTTACCATGAAAGGTCATATAACCCTAGCGTCGAATTTAGGAATATGTTAAAAATATTCAAAAATATTTAAAGGATAGTGCTCCAAAGCCAAGTCTTTGCATTTGAGCAACAAAATTAAGACGGCTTCTAATAAAATTAAAATGACGTGGAGTATAATTAATAGTGAAACTGGTAGGTCAACTCGCAATTCAAACTACCGGTTGAGTTTTAACAACAAATTAACGGAATCAGATCAGGATGTTGCAATGGTTTTTGAGAAGTATTTTACCGATATTCCGATCTTAACCACTATGTCACTGAATTCTTCTCTGCCGTCGCCGAATCATTGCTTAAACAAAATGTAAATGCGTGTACAAAAGAATTTTACATTTCATAAAATATCATCAAAGATATAGTAAAATATTTTAAAACTATTGATGTCAAGAAAACTGCGGATCTGTGGGGCATTTCCGTTAAATTTATTGCGTCTATAATCGATATAATCGCGCCTCAACTAGCTATTATTTTAATACTAGTATCGAATATGGTGTGTTTCTGATTTGATGAAGCATAGTAAAGTAATACCTTTATTTAAATCTGGTAGTACATTAGACCCCGCCAATTTTAGACCCATTTCTGTACTGCCAACACTAAGTAAAATTTTGAAAAAATTATTCTTGATCAAATGTTAATTTTTTAATGTTAATAATTTACTTCATAAAAATCAATTCAGTTTCACAAGGGTCGCTCGACAACTGATGCTGGTGTTGAGCTGATTAAATATATTTTCAATGCATGGGAGAATCACAGGATGCTTTGGGTATATTCTGTGACCTATCCAAAGCCTTCGATTGTGTTCACTATGAAACATTAATCAGGAAACTACAACACTCTTAAATTATTTGTTTCATATTTAAGTAACAGAACTCAAAAAGTTGTCATTAATAGTATGAGCTCTTCCGGGTCGATAGTACAAATGGGCGTGCCTCAAGGCTCAATTCTCAGCCCCTTTCTGTTTCTATATATTAATGACTTGCCTTACATAGTAGGGGATAACCATAATATAGTATTATTTGCTGATGACACTTCATTAATTTTCAAATTAAAACGACAATTATTAAAATATGACGAAGTAAATAATGCTATATCTAAATTAGTAAATTGGTTTAATGTTAATAACTTGCATTTAAATAGCACTAAAACGAAATGTATGGTTCATGACCTCAAATGTCAGACAATTAAATACTAATGTAATTTTAAATGGGGAGGAACTGAGTCTTGTCGATACCACCATTTTTCTTGGAATAACACTAGACGCGAAGCTTCAATGGAGCCCCCATATATCAAAGTTAGCAAGCAGACTTAGTTCTGCAGCATATGCTGTAAAAGATTTGAAATCTTACCAGTGTGGAAACAGCTAGACTTTTACTTTAGCTATTTCCATAGCATAATGTCGTATGGTATTTTGCGGGACACGCAACTGACACTGAAATTATATTTGTTTTACAGAAGGGCTATAAGAGCAATCTATGATTTAAAACCCAAAGAGTCGCTCAGACAAAATTTAAGGAAATTAATATATTAATTTGGCCTCTCAATACATTTATGAAAATGTAATGTACGTACACAAAAATAAAAGTAGTTATACAAAATAAGTGATATTCATTCTGTAAATACTAGAAACAAACACAAGCTAGTAGTACCAGTTACTCTGACTCCACTGAGTCAGTAATTCATTCTTGGGGCGATGTATACGCTTACAACAAAATCCCAGAAAATATACAAAATTTGACCTGCTCAAAATTCAAAAACTTTGTTAAACATAGTTTGTATAAAAAGGGTTATTATAATATAAGGAATTTATGGATGATAATAACCCTGGGAATGGGTGTTCGCTCAGGCTGTTTCTAATTTGTTTTGTGTGGTTAATTGTGTAATATACATGATTGTAAGCTGTTATTTAAAAAAGTCCTGCTGGGTTTCTTGCTGGTTCTTCCCAGGACAGAGGTTTTTCGAACCAGTGGTAATTAGACAAAGAGTGACTTTCAATAAGTATTATTTATAATCTATATTGAATAAAAAAGTTTCTGTTTCTGTTTCTGTTTCTGTTTAAACCAAATCTTTCGATCCCTCAACATAATGCCATTCCCAAGTTCTCTGTATTAACTACTATATTTTAAGTTAGTTTAAAAGTATTAAATAAATTTATTTTTAAAGAGTTTTTGTCTTCACCGCATAACGCAAGAAACTACGGGGCCTAAACTAAGCACAGCTTGTATGTTAGGACCCTGACATGCGATTTTACGAAATGGTTTTTCACCGATCCTGATTTACTTAAATATAAACTATACGATAGTTATAACATAACATGTTTGACATTAGAGGTTAAAAAATGCTTCGTATACAAATAAATACAATAAAAACAAGCTACTAGTACAAGTTATTATTATATAATAATGTATAACTCTAACTACACAGAATAGAATACTATAAAATAATTTCTTATTAATTTAGATTACATATAATTCTTGTTGAAAATCACTTTTTACTTTCACACTACGTGAGAAACCTGGGTTCGATCACCGCCGGCAACAAAAAATAATTACTAATTTACCACGTATTGAAGAACGCGATGAAAAAAAAAAACATCGTGAGGAAGCCTCCATGTCTGAGGAATTAAATATTTCGAGAGTACATGAAGTCCATTACACGACCCGTGGGGTGTGCGTGCTTGTGCTGACTTTATTAGTCCATGACTTTGCAGAAATATGGGAGGCCTGTGTGCAGAAATATAAATTATAAAGGCTCAATTTTACTATTGTCTTTTGTCACTTAAAAAGATAACAAATATTTTAATAAAAAATAAGGGCGCCTTCAGATTCAACCAAGTGACTGACCAACTATGTAAAATTCCGCTAGGATTATATCAGAAGTAATTTGCGAAGTTACCCATGATTTAAAAGTAATAATGAAATATTTATTTTCTCTGAATTCTGGGGTCACTAGTTGACAAACAAAGTATAAAAATAAAGATGGAAAGAAAGCAAACGAAACAAAGGTGATAACATGTTTTCTTAATATTCTAACTATAATAAAAATCATGCTAAGCGTTTTCTACACGCACTCGCACAAACATTTTGTCAGCCCTTATTATTGAAACTTTACCGACTAACAAAAAATTAGAAATAACTAGCGGATAAGAATATAAGAGACGTGGTAGCTCAGGGGCTAAGCGCTTGCTAAAAATTTCACAGTACACTAGCAACCCGGGTTGAAATTGTTAACTGAAATTTTAAGTGCTGATTTACCACGTGTTCGGCGGTGAAGGAAAATATCGTGAGGAAATCTGCATATCTGAAAAATAAGAAAAAAGAAATATTTTTGAAGACATGTTAAGCTCGCTAACACGCATTGGAGCAGCGCGGCGGACATTCCTTGCCTAAAACTCTCTCAGAAATGAGAGGAGGCCCAGCAGTGTGGGACGTATATAGCCTGTAACTTAAACTTTTTAATAAAATAAGATCAAAGTGTTTAATTATTTCTGTCATAAAAATAGGAATCTAATCTAAGTAATCTTTCTTTATCGTTTTATTTGATTAAAAAAATTCACATCAATCTTGGAAAAAATGTTTAAGCCTAACGTTATGAACATTAGAAACTTTTGATATGGATGTAAGAACATTTTGTTAGATAAGCACGGAAAAAATGTCGTCCATTTTTTAGGGCATAAACTATACGGACAAATCAGACCCAGTTTAACCAGAATTAGAAATCCACGCGGGGAAAAATAGAATTCTGTATAAGTCTGTCTGGTCTATTATTGAAAAATTGTTATATACATATGAGGTAATAGAAATAAGAATTCACATCTAAACATTTTTAATTCATCATTTTAACTAAGATAAGCTAAATAAGATAATGCGATGATAAAGTTTTAGACTTTTGCTTTGATTATATTTGCATAAGTATGGAGCGATAAGAATAATTTTGGCGTCCACAGCTCATTATTGTACACGAAAATGGAATGGATCCTTTTTGTGTAACTACGTCCAATTCTACCACTTCATAATCTTCGTAAAAGTAAGTTAAGGTAGTATTTAAGACTTTTAATGAACTAGCGCAAACTTTTAATGATTGAGTCTACTTCCTTACAGAACTCTGTACCGAAGTGGAGGTGGATTCCATACACTATTGATCTTAAAGCACTTCACTACAATATCGCTACAGCCCATCACAGGTCTACTGGTGAACATAGGCTACACACATAGATTGACACAAAGTACGGTCCTGAGCTACCTGTTGTTTGATCAGATCGTCAATCCAATGACCCCATATGACGAGAAGGTAGTAGAAGGCTCAACAATGTGCTTTGTGGCATCATTCGAGGGAGGCCCATGATTGAGCCTATGAGGGAGTAATGGAGTGGTGTTTACAGATGCAGGAAATTGATGGATACAGGTGGTTTAGAACCATGTTTCGTGGCATTCCTTAGGGAACTTGTGTTGAGCTGTAATGGTGATAGAGACAAACGAACACGCAATTTACATGTTGGTAAGTGGGTGTTGTAGAATTTTCCTAAAGACAGTTACATCTTTCGTCGATTAAAAATCAAAATGCGGATATACTTTGTCTTTTCTGAGGACTAAAATGAAAAACTTCAATACGGCAACATTACATAGGGCACATTGAAAGTTCTGCTCTCCTGGCCTCTCATAAATGTTTGAATTTCGAATGTTATATTTTTTTTAAATATGAGAAACTCAAATATATATTAAAATATGTTTTGTCGGGAAGTAGCGTATTAAGTAATTGTTTTTTTTTTATTACAACATAAAGTTCGTCATCCGTAGCAAAAATGGAATTAACACGAAAAGATTTTAGGGCAATGATTTTCTATGATTTTGAAAGTTCACTCTCCCAGCAAGATGGCACTGGTCGTTTTCAAAATGCTTTTGGGAGGGAAGCACCTCATTTTAACCGTAAGGGGCTGATACGCAGATTTTAAGGATTTGATCGTGTCCTTTTTTCTCTACATGATAAAATTCATGAAGAGGAAATTCATTCATTGCGAACACTGAGGAAAATGTTCCTACTCTTAAGCGACTAATTGAAGAAAACCAGAGTCCCACCTATGAGGAGATTCGAGGACATTTGTGTATTGGTATGAGACAAATTCCAAAAAATAATCCTCCCATTTAAATAAAACTAGTTTTACGGATTTTATCGCGTATATTAACTTATTTTATATTCCCGATCTTTCGAGTAATTTACAGCACCCAAGGTCACGGGGGGGGGGGGACTGAGGTGTTTGACGTCCCAATGTCGTAGTTAACCACGGCCACCTCCAGATTAAAAATTATTATTTTTTGTTCCGATCTACGCAGTATGAACTTATAGTATCTTGAAGTGTTGCAGCTGTACGCTTGGGTTGAGATTTAATTTGAATAATTATAGGATCCCAAGCAGATGGTAGCACCCAGCCATCTTATCTATTGAAATTAGGATGTTTTTTTATTTCAATAGCCTCGCGAATCATCTTTGGAAGGAATCGGTGTTCTTTAGCGAGGATTTGTGGTCTATCAAATCTAATGTAGTGACGGGGGCGATCCCGTACGTATTTACAGACTGCAGACTTCCCGGAGCGTCGATTCTTCACATCAGCTATATGTTCTTTAACGCGGGTTTTTATTGATCTTTTAGTTTGTCCTATATAAGAGAGACCACATTCACAATCAAGCTTGTACACTCTTGTATCTTGCAGAGGGACGTTACACTTGACTGATGGTAAAAATTTACTAATCTTCTTCGGCGGCTTGAAGTATGTTTTAATGGAAGCACGCTTCAAGATGTAGCCAATCTTGTCAGTGACACCTCTGACATATGGCAGTACAGTAGGCACTCGCTCGACTGTGGCCGGCTGCACTCGTTCACTGTGACGTAAGCGCGGGACCCAAAGCTTATTGTCATGCAAAACTTGCGTGACTTGTTGGAGCTCGGAGGTGTTTACTGTCACAGATCCCTAGTGCTCTCTGAAACACGAAAAGATTGACCCACGGTAGCTAACTGTAAAGGATGGTGATGAGAATCACCGTTTAAATATCTATCTGTATGGGTCTTTTTTCTATACACAGAGTAGCTCAAGGTGTTATCAGGATTCTGAGTTACTAACATATCTAGAAAAGCTAAAGAATTGTTTGCTTCTAACTCTATTGTGAACTGAATTTTAGAATTTATGAAGTTAAGATGGTCTAAAATGCTACTTTATCTAAAGGTAGAATTGTGAAAGTGTCGTCACGTACCGCTTGGTAGAATCTTGATTTACGGAGAAGCAAGCAGGCTTTCTTCAAAGTCTTCCATGAATATATCGGCAACAATGGGAGATACAGGTGAGCCCATCGCCACACCATCTACTTGCTTGTAGAACTCTTTCTTCCACAATTGGTAGCCAGATGTAAGGCAGTGTCTGAGTGATACTGCATATTCTACGGCATGTAATTTTCTCCAGCCTTCTAGTAATAATCGGATGCAGTCTTCAACAGGTGTTATGTGATCAGAGGCTGCACGTCAAAACTGACCATGGTTTCATTGTCTGCCAGATGTAGATCTTTAATCTCGCTTACAAAATGGTAGGAATCCTTTGTGTGTGCTATTGTATGTCCCCTGAGCGTTGAGAGTATTTTCGCTAAGTGTTGAGCCAATCTGTAAGTTGGTGAATTGAATTGGCTCACTTTGGGATGTAGTGGAGCATTGGGCTTGTATTTTTGGTAACCCATAAAACTTCGGTGGTTTGGCACACGTAGGTATTATCGATTTTACATCCAGATTTAATTTTTCTTTATGAGGTCACTAGTTGTTTTAAGTGTGTTATTTGTTATGTCGTTTTTAACCTTTTTATAATTGCTTGCATCCGACAAAAGTTCTTGTATTTTAGAATTATAATCTGATTTATCCATGACTACCGTGGCATTTCCCTTGTCTGCGCGGAGAATCGTGAGTTCTGGTTTATTGCGGAGGTTATTCAACGCTCTAAATTCATCTTTGGGTAGATTCGGTTTCGGCGCTGAACTTCGACGTAACATAGACAAAATGTCTTAACGTATCGCTTCCAAATCTTCCTTTCGCTTATTGTTTTTAAATAAACAGTCCTAGACACTGCAGATAATTTCTTCGCACGGTAAATTTTTGCGGTGTTATGGCGAAATGAAGGCCTTTCGATAATACTCTAATTGTTGCATCATCCAGAGCATGGAGGTTAGAGAGAAGGATAACGATCGCTGTAGAAAATAGTGTCCCAGAAATATAGACAAAATAAGTGAGGCGCTGCGATCGCTAAGTTGTCTCAATAAAAGCGGGCTGTTGTGCGCTAGTTTGAAATGATCTATCAACGTTTAATATACCTCTGTATATAATATCATTCAAAGAAAAGAAAAGAAAATAACGGAACTCTTATTTATTAACAAATAAATTATGTATTTTATAATTTTAATTATTATAAATATTATAAATTATTACAAATATAAATTATTAATTATTATTGATTTGATATTATTTTTTTTGGTAACATAAATAATCAATTTATTGTATTCAAAATAGAGACATTTTCATGTGATGTACATTTTTTGCATATATATATATATATATATATATATGGCTGTAGAGTAGACAAGATGTTTTTAACTCATATTATCTACAGTTTTTTATATAAAAAATACATAATTCTTTGGATTTTTGATAATTTAAATCTTTGTTTAAATGTTGTCCCCAATCTGAGACTGTTTAACATAAACTCGACTTCAGACACAAGTTTTTTCCGTAACTCAACGACGTAATATTGGCACGGCCGGTGGAAAGAGCATCAGGTATCGTTCGCAAGGTAATGAATGTTTCTCGTTTGCAACATATCACAGAAGAAACTGCGTAGGTGATATCACGCAGCTTTGTGAAACACCAGCATTAATAGGCTTGTAGTCAGAGCATGCGCTGTCTATTATAAACTTGATGCTTCGATCTTCAAGAAAACTGGTGATCCAGTTGTATTAATACTTCCCAACCAAGCTCTTTCAATTTTTACTGAGTGGCCAAATATGTGTGTTGTCTGGCGTTATCATGATGAAGGACCACTTCTTTTCTGTCGAACAATTCCGACCGTTTTTCTCAATTTCTTGCTTAAGTCTCATAAGATGTTGGCAGTAGAGATCCGAATCGATGGTTTGCCTGGCGGTAAAGCTCAGAATAAACGATGCCTTCCAATCCCGCCATACATACAGCATCACCTTATTGCGTGTTAATCTGGGTTTCGCTACAGTCTGTGGAGTTTGACCACCCTTTGACCATGATTTTTTTCGCACGTTCTTGTGATACACTTTTCATCACCAGTGATCAATCTTTTCAAAAATGTACTATTCATTTACATTACTCAGTTCGGTTGCCTGTGATGCCGTCCCGGCTCTATGCGAGGTACTTTTGAGATGAGAGGTCGCCAAAGTGTCTACGCACGTAGCATCCAACACTACAGCTTTAACTCTCACTCTGGGGACCAAAGTCATACCGTCGAGTCTTTACCATCGTCTCCTAATATTCCACAGGCCCATATCAAATAGTAGACTTTTAAAGGTTGATAAATATAGTAAGGTACGTGAGGGTAATATGTTCACTTTAAGCTTTGCCGCATTATAAAACCAAAACTAGAAGTGAAAAAGACAAAGTCGTATACTATACTTAACTAATGTATTAAGAACAAAATACAAACAAGCTTTTTCAATAATTAGGATCACTTCGAAAAATTAACTTAAATAAAACAGTTAAGGACGCGTTTGCAAAATTGATAGGTATAGAATCGAACTATTACATTGACACGAATCACACACACAAGTGTACGCATGGTTAGCTGCGGGTGTGGGAATCTTAATCAAGTAAAAACATTTTGATAATTTAAAATTGATTTTTTCTCATTTCATACTCACAAAAATATATTACATACGAAATACGAATAGTTGCCCAGAGACTGCTAGGCACTAGAAGCCCACTACTAGCAGTGAGATGGTGGCTGGACTTGGTTGGTTTTGTTAGTTAAGATGATTTTAGCCGACTTGGGAAGCGATTAGCGACTTCGTGACAGCCACCCCGACGAGTGCGCGATGGCTCGTTTTGTTGTTATTATGAGACCATCGTCCGGGCTTATGGAGATACCTGGTGGTGGACTTAGGAATTCTTGACAGAACCAGATGTGCGAGATGGCTCGTTTTAGTTAGTTACGATGAAACCCAACCTCGGGTTTGCGGAGATTGATGGTGACTACTGCTGCGGCCTGATGAGAACCAGGTGTGCCGAGTTTACTGCTTTTGTTAGTTGGCGATAAGAACTTTCACCCCGGACTTGATGGAGTGACAGACACACCTAGTTCTACTCGTCCAGGAGTTCCAGAAGTAGTCGCGCACAACCATCAGGTCTGTCCATCAAGCCCGGAGGTTAGGTTTCATCATAACTAACAAAACGAGGCGAACTCGGCACACCTAGTTCTACTAGTTCAGGAGTTCCAGTAGTAGTCAACCAGCACACCATCAGGTCACTCTATCAAGTCCGGAGGTAAGCTCATCATGACTAACAAAACGAGCCAATCTCGGCACACCTAGTTCTACTCGTCCAGAGTTCCAGTAGTAATCAGCGTAGTACACCATGTCCATCAAGACCAAAGGTCTAATCATAATAATAAACGAGCCCAAACTTGGCAAACCTAGTTCTACTCGTCCAGGAGTTCCAGTAGTAGTCACCAAAGTACACCATCAGGTCACTCCATCAAGTCCGGGGGTAAGGTCTAATCATAACTAACAAAACGAGCTCAAACTTGGCACACCTAGTTCTACTTGTCCAGGAGTTCCAGTAATGGTCACCGAAGTAGACCATCAGGTCTCTCCACCAAGTCCGGAGGTAAAGTCTCATCATAACTAACAAAATGAGCCCAAACTCGGCACATCTAGTTCTACTCGTCTAGGAGTTCCAGTAGCAGTAACCGATGTACTTTCAGATCACTCCATAAAGTCCAAGACGAATAGGCATTTATATATATATTTATATATATAAATCCCACTTACTTTCAGCGAAACAAAATATTATAACAAAAATGTGTGATTATAAAAATAATAATATTATTTTGCTTTGTCAAGTACCTATGTATCAAATTCGAATATTTTGTGTATGTACAGCGATCTTTTTCAGCTGCTGCAATCAGGCAGGCGATACAGTATCTACTCACGACGGCGGCCGAGCGCGGATTGTCGAAATTTTTGTACAACAAATCAAAACAGGCACCATAAATAAAATAACCCTTATTGCAATCAATTATGATTCATGCATATTAGCAAAATATGTGAAAAAATAAGCATCAGTTTTTATTTTTTTTTACGACTATTTGTGACATTTTGATTAAAAATTAAACACCACTATTTTTATTGAATATGTCTGCCTACTTATAGTATTTTTAGAAATCTTAATATTTATGTTGATAATAGAACAAAAATGTACCTAAACATAGCCGGTATCGTTAATTTTGTAGAAAATGGCTAGGGAAGATGGTTTTTACAATATAAAAAACTATTATTTTCAACAAAAAAGTTACGACCATTTGAAGATGAAGAACCATTCTATACGTGGTAGCTATTAGCTATGTTTGATTTGGTTTAGTTTTGTCACAAAATGTACCGAAAAACAGCATAATTTTGCCCTATTTGCAAACGCACCCTTAATGACCGTATTTCCTGTACTGTCAACTGTCAAAATGGCGTCGATAAAGCAGCGCCCTTTTGACTTTTTATTATTTAATTGACTAATGAAAAGCTATCGTATCACAGAGCCATCTATGAAAATAAGGCTGTAGTTTTTGCGTTATAAGAAAGTGACGATATTAACCGGATGACCATACTACAATGTACGCAAGTTTTTTTTTATGAAACTGAAGAGACAAATGAATTTTCAATCAACCTGGTGGTAAGATTTTATGGTGGGAAAATTCTCATGAACTTTTAGTTGCAGGTGGAGTTACGTTATTCTCTTGAATGTTTTTTTTATAAAACTGAAGGCTACCGCAGTCCACGTACACCTGCAGCCAACTTCAAACAAAGAAGGATACAGATGCGTTCTCACCTCTAAGGTCTAAAATATAATGCTTCACGGCCCGTAATTATACTGACTTTCTATATTCTTCAGATCGGAACACAGCGATATAAGTACTGCTATTTAGTGGCAAAAATAGGTAAAAGGGTGGTACATACCCAGACGGACTACTAGTCATAGGAGTCCTACTGCCTAGCAAATTTTCAATAATACTTATATTCAAGCTTCGACTGATGGGAATCGAACGGGAAAACATCATTAGCGTACCTGTTCTGCACATTGCAAGCCTGTATTATTACGCCAAAACCCTGAGAATCATGATCTGAAAAAAGGTAAGATCAGATAATCTTAGTTCTCCGTGGCGTGCTGTGTGGTGGCGGCGTAAGACAATTCATTATTTTTACTTTTGGTGTTGCAAGAGGCGACTATGGGAATCTTTCGATTTCCGATAAGTAGATGGTGGTTAAATCATTTTGCCAGACGCGAAACTACCAGACCGACAGCAGCAGCGTCAAAGTTGAGATACGTCTGGTACTGCGATCGTCAATCCGTCTGACCAGCGTGACCACTAAGGCAGACGACTTTCTTTCAAACGCGTTCAATAACTTTAGGTTCTCATTCATTCGGGGCGTATTTTTTTTTCCTAATTTCGGAAATGGCTGAACCGATTTAAGTGATTCTTTTATTAAATAGCACGAAGCGTTAGTCGGTCCTCCGACCGAATACCTTGTCCGGCGGGAAATCTCCCCTATTCCTTTATTGACCAAAATTTAATTCTTTTTAGTTTTTGAAATCGGTTTTAATTTTTATTAAGTTTTATTTTGTTACACTAAATATATGAACTTCCATGCACTTTAACATTTTAACATTTATTCTGTAGATTATTTTTGTCGCGGTAGCAGAAATAGATAGTTGGAGAAGAAAAGGACACCTACCACCTAGGATACAGCTATTTATCGTCATCTAGTACATAGCTCTATGTCGTCACTAGAGCCTCATTTGTTCAAAATCAAAGTCAAAAGTCGTTTAAAGCTCCTAATCAACATCAAAATCTACACCAGTTTGCAAAAGATAGACCTCAAAGGAACGACAATAGCCTAATGGCAGGATGCGGACCGCGAACTCAAAAGGTAGTGGGTTCGAATCCGCCATTCGACTACTGTCGTGAACCACTCTTAACACATTTTAAGGAGTGGTTAATAAAACTTTTTTCTTGGCAAGGTGCATTAACACGCTCAGCGCCATGTGTATTGTTAATGATACACACTGTCAAACATTATCGCTCACGATACAGCCTACCTTTGGTTTTCTGCATTATCCTAATGCACGCTTTCTATACATTTTCTACTGCTAAAAATCCTCTGGCCCGGAGAGTTTTTGGTTTTGAGTTGGGGATAGGACATATGGTTCTTGAGATATTGAAGATTTAATTTGGAAGAAAAAAAAATTGTTTTTCACTACTTTTATTTATAAAAAAATCAAAATTATAAACACATTTCTTACAACTAATAATCATCTTTAAAAAGGAAAAACCTCCGGTAATCCTCTTATAACCAATTTTGAAAAAAAAAAAAACTAAAAAATCTTAGTAATATGAATTCTATGAGTATTCTGTTCTAGTGAATTTTATTGAAGCATTTTCGGCATAGAAATATATCACAGGTAGAGCACTTCGTTCCAACCTGTGGTGCTCTAACCTTCTTGCCATTTATAATTTTTCCCTCCCTTCCTGTATGGAATTATAACACTCTTTACAGCGTCCACGAACCAACTTTTCACCGACCTTATTGTCTATGAGGTAGTGTTTCACATACGGCGCGTTCCTTTTTGAAGATGATGTTGAAGGTATAGACGCTATATCTACTCTCTAAGAACACTTGTCAATCATATCTACAATAACTTGTTCTCGGAACTCTGTGATTGTCATTTTCTTTGCTGATGTATTTAGATTATAGAGGAAATGAGCATTCACCAGAGAAGTTTCCCACAAAATTTCGATAAACAGCTTACGATACCATTTCGTACATCGCCTAAGAGCTGAGCCATATGTTGCCATCTGATCACTTATATCGATCGAAGATTTTCCATTATTGTAGTCTCCAATGCACTCCATTTTGAGAATGACTGGCTTATTCCTGTTCTGAACTGTGACTGTCTTGAGCTCAGATGTTTTAGTAGACAGCATCCTCACATCACACTTGTCTCGCCATTTCAGTGCTACTATCCTATCATTAGTTTGCTTGGCACACATCTCTCCTCTCTTCAGTTTCACAGACATAACGTCTTTTGGTAGGTGCTTTTTGTTAGCTCTTAGGGTTCCAATTAGGTGTCTTTCTGCGTCTCAGTCGATATGCTAGAGGGGCACTGGTGTAGTAATTATCGGTATACATTGTCCTACCTTCATCAAGCAGACCTTCTGCGAGAGACATGACTGTTTTCTCCGATACATCAGACTCTTTGGACTTGAATTTGCTGCAGTATACTTCCAGATTCCAAGTATATCCCTTGTCAGTGCATAATTTAAAAATTAGTACCATATTTGGCAGCTTTATTTGGTATGTACTGGCGGAATATTAGTCTTCCGCGCCATGGAATAAGAGACTCATCAACGCAAATCTTATCTCCAGGAATATAGGCCTTTTTGTAATTTGAAATGAATTTATCAATGACATTCCTCACTTTTTTCAGTCTATCATCTGCATCTTCAATGCTGTTGTCTGAAAAGTGGATGTATTTCAAAATCAGCTCAAATTTATTTCTCGGCATAACGGATCTTGCAAGCGATAATCCATATGAACTCTCCAATAATCCTTTATGCTTGGGAGTTTTACAAGACCAATCCAACCAATAAGGGCAAGAAATTTTGTCATATCATCCACCGTTACTGGGACCCATGCATGGGTTCGGCTGCTTGGAGTTGCATCCGTTGTAAGCAACTGTAAACTAAATTCTAAGCAGCGTATAAATTGGTTTGGTCAACTACTTCCTCTAAAATATGTCTAGTCAGAAACAGTTCAAAATAGTCCAATGGCTTTGCATGAGCTAGAATGCCAGAGAATATATCCTTCATCCCAGAGAATGGAACAGAGTACTCAATACTTTCTGGATCTTCATGTGATGGCATCTCCCATTTTATGTTTTCCAACTTTCGTTTTAGCCAAATCATCTCTGTTATTTCAGGAGATGTTGTACCAGAGGAACTTGGAATATTAGCTTCTGAGCTTCGAGTCTCTGCCAACTGTGTCCTTAGTGTTCTACGTCTCTGTATATTAGGAAGAGAGGGCAACATATCATCTGAAAATGTGGATTGTCTCCTTTGTGGAGCAAGTAGATTCCAGGTTTCTGATGCTGAATCTGATTCGCTGCTTTCCTCTTCGGAGCCGTCATCACAGGGATTATAGTTAGGATCATATGTAGAGTCGTCGCTATCAAAGTCCATTTTTTATTTTGTTCTAAATGCACTTTACACGGATATTTCACAATTATTCTGAAACAAATGAAAAAAGTTAGGAAAACTATTATAAAACAAATCATTGAAGTTTTCCTAATTTTTTTTTCAATTTGTTGATATTTTTCTTCATTTGTCTTCCATATTTCTCAAATCTAAAAAGAAAGAAAAATTAAATTAGTGTGTATCTATAACGATACACGTGGCCTGGGAAAATGGTTTTGAGTCAAAACTTTTTCGTAGGCCACGTGTATCATTATCGATACACAGCGAAAAATAAGGGGGGAGTGGTGGGGAGGGGAAGAAAATAAATTATTATAAACTCTAGGACACTAAAAAGCTCATATAGAATACTTTTAAATTTTTGTCTCAAATCGTCTGAACATCGAGTCTTAGCTTGGCGCTGAGCGTGTTAAGCAGATGAGGTTAGTGTTAATTGTTACAAACCACTCCCAAACCCCAGAGGTTTTAATAATTAATTTCTTGATGTTCGATTTATATCAATATCCACTATGGTACCGATATAGCACGGAATTACTTCCGTATTCGTTCTATTTGTATTACGCATTTTGTAATTATGTGCATGTTTGCAAACAGTCTATTATCCGTAATGAGATAGGCTGTTTATTTTAACTAAATAAAGCCAATTAGCTATCAACCTAATTAGTTCTTGCTAACAGGCTCGATGTGTTTTGGTTATTGAAATCATTATGTGACATTGAATACATTATTGTATAAAACTATTTTTACGGATTTTATCGCGTTTAATTTACTTCACTTTATTTCCGACATTTCGGGTGCTTTACAGCAACCTATGGTCACGGGTATGGGCTGAAATATTTGACGTCCCGATGTCACAGTTAGCCGGACTACATTCAGTTTTTGAATATTAATTTTTGATTCAGGCAGAATAAGCTTACAGTATCGTGTACTTTTAGAATCGGTGTACTTTTGCGAGGATTTGTGGTCTATCAAATCTGATTTAATGGCGGGGACGATTTTGAACATATTCACAGACTGCAGACTTCCCAGAGCGTCGGTGCCTCACGTCAGCTATATGTTCTTTCACGCGGGTTTTTATGGATCTTTTTGTTTGTCCTATGAAAGAGAGACGACATTCGCAATCAAGCTTGTACACTCCTGCTTCTTGAGGAGGGATATTACACTTAACGGATGGTAAAAATTTACTAAACTTCTTCGACGGCTTGAAGTATGTTTTAATAGAAGCTCGCATCAAGATGTAGCCTACCTTGTCTGTGTGAGGATGATGGTGTGATTCAAACATTTGAGTTGACCATTTAAATATCGGTTGGTACGGGTCTTTTTCCTATACACAGTATGACCAATAGTGTTATCAGGATTTCGGATGACTCAAATTAATATAAGTAAATTAAACGCGATAAAATCCGTAAAAATAGTTTTATTCAATGTGTAGTGTTCGCGTAAATATAAGAAATCATTACATTATTGTATATTAACATAACCAATGCATATAGTATTGAAAGAGCCCTGGTTGCTCAGAGGCTAAGCGTTTGTCTTGAGTAGTACTTGAGTAACCCTGGTTTGTTCCCCGCCGATACAAATTAAAGCGTTAATTGCGATTATAATTGCTGATTTACCACGTGCTCGGCGGTAAAGGTAAACATCGTGAAAAAACCAGCATATATGAAATTTAAAAATACACATTGGGCACGCGCTGCGTAACCTTCCTTCCCTCTTAGAATTGAGATCAGGTCTGTGTCTAGTACTTGAACTTCAATAGGCTTAAACTTAACCTTTACAAGAATAAAAATAAATAAAGTTGATGGCTCGGTAGCGCAGTAACTAAACGTTTAGCTTCAGCGCTACGGTTCGAATCTCGCATGGAACAAGTGCTTTTATACGAATACCGTTTTTTTTTAATAAGGATAACTGTTCATAAAAATGCTTATTATTTGATATATCTATAACATGTAGCTTTAAATATGCCCATAATAGGAAAAGGACCAGAGTTCAAGGCGTTGTTAATTAAATAAAGTCACCAAAGTGGAAACACTGTTTTCCTTTTCTTTATTTGGTCTATAACGAGAACCATTGAACTCGGTAAGTTTTATAATTTTGTGTTCATACAATTTTTTTTTTGTTAGTTGTTTGACTTTTATTGATATTTCAACAAAAACCATTATTGCCGTGTGGTGACAACATAAGAAAATCCATTACCTCAATCAGGTCCCGACTTTCACGGGACGGTTGGCAAACATACTTATAATAGATTTTTTAACTATTATAAGCAAGTGTTTAACTACTATCCTACCTGATGGTAAGTGGTGATGCAGCCAAAGATCGTAAAGCGCACTGACTTAGCTTATCAAAACCTATTCAGTCTTGTTTTAAAAAAAGAGGATGTCATTGTAATCGGATGAAAAAAAATGTTTATTACCTTAAACTCATTACTTTAATGTAAAATAAGCTCCTGCTAGCAAAGCTATGCTAATCAGGCGAATAACCGTTTGAAGTACTACACCACTTTGATGTGTAAATTATAATAAACCAGTCTAATGGTTAAAACAGTAATTAAAAACCCGTCTTCGTAAAAAGTTTACTGAAAAAAGATTTTTTTTTATATGGCAATCCTACAGTTAAGACGAATCTAACAACACCTCAAACATTAAAATCAAACAAGCCGTTTAGGCTACAGGTTTATAAAAGAAATAGAAATACATACATGTATACACACACACTCACAAAATTAACTTCCTTTTGGAAAGTCGGGTAAAGAAAATTAGTCAACCCTTTGTTATACCTAAAAGAGTGTTACATAAAACTCATTATGTACTTTAATGTTAAATAAAAGGTCTGCTTAAGGTAGAAATATCATCAAGAAACTGTCGTACGAGACTATTTACATAAACGGCTTAACGACCTAGTAGGGAACCTTTATAGTGACAAACCGATATTGTTTCCTTAACCGAGATAATTTGTTAGGTCTCAGCTGCACAAGGTAACGTCATCACATCATATATTTTAAATTACTTTATTTAAGGACATGATAAAACAATTAACAGTTAATTATTAGTTATAATATTAAATATTACAACAATAACATGTGCGAGTGTCGTGGAATACTCGGTTGGAACGAAGTTCCTTTCGTAGTATATTATTATTGATAGTCTACACTACGTCAGAAGGGGTCGTGACGGAAAAATCTTACACTTTTTCTCGCCTAGCCTCCATCCGCCATATTAGTACCGTCCGATGAAGAACTTCGTTCCAAAAAGTAATAAAATTCGTCACGGCAAAAACGTTTGCATTTCGATACTTAATCAAGGATATGTTTAGGTTTCTATGACCTAATTTCTAGCTTCAAGTATTTATTTATTGTGAACTGTAATAAAATTTTCGTCATTGAACCAAAAAAAAACAACTTTATCGCCCGTTCTCGATTTATAAATCCGTATGTCTAAGGATTTCACATTAAGTCGATTTCCACGTACACGGAAAGCTTCTCACGTATTAAGGATTTGTGCAAAGTGATGGAAAATATATTTTAGTTCCTATAACACTTAGATCTGTGTAAATATTTTCACCCACAATTACCAATGAAACCATTTACCATTTACTTTTATTATTATTATGAATAAATAATATGTACATCGCTATTAATGGTGTTCTCTTTGCAGATCACTACAATAACTTTCAAAGATTTCTTCTATTTTGTCAATTCTATAATGGACATTATTGGAAGGATTTAATACCAGTCATCTCATATCTCTACCCTGTAGTGGCTGGGTAAGAATATTGAATATCCCATATCATCTCGTGGATGTCGTAAGAGGCGACAGAGGGAAAGAAACAAAAAGATGGGCAGCAACGCACCTGCAATTCCCCTAGTATTGCAGTTATTCATGAGCGGTGGTAGTCATAATCAGGTGAGCCGCATGCTCGTTTGCCCCTTTTATATGTATAAAAAATAATAATTGACATACCATCATTCAATTAATCACTCTTGCTTTGAATATACCCAGACAGTAATCGTAGGATAGAACAGACATTTATCGGAATACAATTTATAAATGTTTGATTTATTAATACCTGCATCTGCAAGTTTGTTGTAGTAATTGTGTATAGGCAAAAACAAGACCATTTATGTACTCCCTAACCTACCTACCATCTTTGTTTCCAAGTATGAGTATCGTACTATACGTACCAAGTGGATTATCCGAGGAACACCTTACGTAAAAAGTACTTGAACACGCTACGAGGCGCTTATTATGTTTTGCTTAATTTCTTTAACTGTTCTTAGTGTTTAGCTAGCATAGAGTCAATTTCTCTTAATGACGCTTCGCTTAAAGGTAAAATGTGTATGGTATGGGGTAAAGGTAATGGTGTTAGGTTGAGCATTAAAATATTATAGTAAAACCCAAAAGGAGTGAAAAGTATTTTAATATATAAAATCCAATTATTGTGCAAAACACTTTTCTCTGACACCTTCCTTACAAAGTATGGAGGAAGATTTTTTTTAATTTAAAAATGTTATCCCCACACGAGGATTGTCTTCTGTATCATGGGGGCAGTTTACATACAAAACTTTCACAAGGAAAAACATCCAGACCCGAAACAATTATTTGTAGGCCATACAAATACTTGATCCGTGTGGGATTCGAAATCATTGCTAAGCCACTGCGCCACGGAGAAGTCAAAAATTGTTTAATGTGGTAGGGAAACATAAATATTTTTTTTTATTCCAATTTAAATTATAAACAATAAAATACAGTTTAAAATGGAGTTCTCACGGCATAATTAAATAAGTGTGAAATGGACACCCGAGATTACGGATCACCACTTCATAACGATTTGTTATTCAAATTATCATCGAAAGTTTGGAGTTACGTTCTATTTGCATAATGCTTTTCCAATACTGAAAACTGAGTCGCCACAACCAACAGATATAAACTAATGGCTGTTTAATGCATACGAATGGTGTTTTCATTTTCATTTATTTCATCATCATCATCATCATCATTACAGCCCTTCACAAGTCCACTGCCTGACATAGGCCTCCCCCAAGGAATGCCACAAAGCACGGTCACTAGCCACCTGTATCCATTGACTTCCTGCATGTCTTACCAGGTCGTCACTCCATCTAGTGGGGGGACGCCCTACACTTCGTCTGCCGGTACGAGGCTGCCACTCGAGAACCTTTCTTCCCCATTGGTTGTGGGTTCTTCGAGCTATATGGCTGGCCCATTGTCACTTCAGCTTACTAATCCCTCGGGCTATGTCGGTTACTTTAGTTCTACTGCGGATATACTCGTTTTTAAGTGCATCACGCAGAGAAACGCCGAGCATAGCCCTTCCCATAGCACGCTGTGCGACTTTGAGCTTCCTCATACGGCCAGCAGTGAAGGACCACGTATCAGATATTTTAGAATAGAATAGAATATTTTTTTATTCAATATAGATCACATGTGTAATTCTTATTGAACATCATTTTTTACTTTACCACTGGTTCGAAAAAACCTTCTGTCCTGGGAAGAACCAGCAAGAAACCCAGTGGGACTTTTTTTGGAAGTAAAGACTTGATAAATGAGTTGGGGGGTGGCTCGAACTTTAGGCCTAGTCAGTTTGAATAACCTATCATGTACAGGTGTCTTATTTTTTTTTTCTTAAAAAAACGTTACCTCCACACTAAGATTTTCTCCTGTATCGTGGGGGCAGTTTACATACATAAATTTCACAAGGACAAACATCCAGACCCGGAACAATGATTTGTAGGCCATACAAATACTTGTTCCGTGCAGGATTCGAACCCGCGGACCTTAGCGCAGCAACTCATTGCTAAGCCACTGCGTCAAGGAGCCGTCAAAATGTCATGGGGGTCACGGTTGAATAGGGGCAAAAAGTTCTCATTACACTCCTAGGGGTCAAAATAGCCAAAAACCAAAAATTGGGGGGTGGCTCGAACTTTAGGCATAGTCAGTTGGAATAGCCTATCATGTAGAGGATGTTATGGGGGTTATGGTTGAATAGGGGCAAAAAGTTCTCATTACACGTCTAGGGTGTAAAAATGGCCAAAAACCAAAACATTAAAAATTCTTCTTTCGGCTATAACTCCGCCTCCTTCGGAGGTTCTTACACAGTCTTTACTTCCTGCATCCCACTTGTTTTCAAAGTAAATTTTACATGAATGGTTGTAAAAACTATTTACAAAATTTATTTTAGAAACAGCTTGGAAGCGACCACCTCATTTCCAGGGGTTATTATCAACCATGTATTGATTTATATTATAATAACCCTTTTTATACAGATTTAGTTTAATAAAATATTTATACTTGCTAATAGAGAGAGCTTGTATATTTTCTGGGACTTTGTTGTAATAGCGTATACATTGCCCCAAGAATGAATTACTGACTCTGAGGAGTCGAGAAACTGGTATCACTAGCATGTGTTTGTTCCTAGTGTTTACAGAGTATCACTTTTTTTAATAAAACTACTTTTATTTTGTGAACATACATAAAATTTTCTTAAATATACTGAGAGGCCAAAGTTAATATATTTATTTCTTTAAATTTATCTGGAAGAGACTCTCTCGGTTTTAGGTTGTAAATAGCTCTAATGGCCCTCTTCTGTAAAACAAAAATAGTTCCTGAATCAGCCGCATTTCCCCATAGCAAAATCCCATAAGACATTATGCTATGGAAATAACTGAAATAAACTAGTCTAGCTGTCTCGACACTAGTGAGATCTCTAATCTTTTTTACAGCATAGGCTGCAGAACTTAGTCTGCTTGCTGGTTTGGATATATGGGGGCCCCACTGAATCTTTGCGTCGAGAGTGATGCCAAGAAAAACAGTGGATTCAACAGGGCTCAGTTCTTTCACATTTAAAAACACATTGGTATTCAGATTTTTAACATTCGATGTTGTAAATTTCTCCATAGGTCATCACTGGCAACACTCACTGGTTGTACAATCTAATTTGGAGGTTTTGAGATATGCCTGACGAGAAAATGTGTCGTGATCTCCCGAACGCTGCCCAGCCGAGTTGAATCCGTCGATTGACCTCTCGGTCGAAGTTGGACTTACCTAGTCGGACTATTTGTCCCAGGTAAACATATTCCTCAACAACTTCGAGCTTAGTGAGAAAGTGCTTTTAAACATGTAAAAACTTAGTTACAGAGAAATACATAAAGGTGTGTTATCAAACAAATTAAGTCGTGGTAGCTCATGGGCCTAGGGCTCGCTGTAAATTTCACAGTACCCGAGCAACCCGGGTTCGATCCCTGTCGGCACCAATGAAATTGTTAATTGCAATTTTAAGTGCTGATTAACTGCGTGCTCAGCGGTGAAGGAAAACATCGTGAGGAAACCTGCTTTACGGTGAAATAAGAAAAAATAATAAAAAGTATAAATAGCTCTTTATATATGAAATTGCCGTTTTGCAGTACTGGCCATTTCAAATTAAAATGATTTTTGTTTTGGCTAAGAATTCTAATTTCAAATTAATTTTATTTTAAAAACATGGAATTCTTTTTTTTAACTAGTCAGTTGTTTTTTGATTAGCGTTATGTTTTTATCGCATTTGAATCTTTTTCGTCATCATGGATACGTTAAAAATTCGAGTAATTATGGAATATGAGTTGTTAAACAAACAATTGCAAGCGCTTGTTATGGATGCCCCTTACAAAACCGCAACTGCCTCATATTTACAACATTTTAACATTGTTTCCACGAGGCAGTTTTGCTGACTTGATGGGAAACACGGTTGCCGTGGACTCACAATGACGCACGCGGTGTCAACCGACATAGCACCTTACCAGAAACCTAATGCAGTGAGGGAATTCTGCTGACTTGATGGGAAAGGTGGCTGCCGTGGATTCATCCGACAGCATTATATATAAACGAAACTCCACGAGGCCACTTCACTTCTTTTCTAGCATCGAACAAGTGTAGGTTTAATTAGATTTAATTAGTATTAGTTCTTTTAGTTGTAATATCTTTTAAATTAAATTTAATAAAAGTAGTTTTGGTTTTTTTTGGGTCCTCCGGCGGCGACATCCATAATTGGCGCAGTCGGTAGGATACTCGAGTAGTCTCAGTGTAGTTTATTAGTGAATTTCTCATATCGAAATCCATATCGCAACCACTGCCACGAGTCATCGGGTATCCAAAGAACCTGGAGTCCAGATCGGAGGATAAATCTAGACATCGATCTGAGAGGAACCAGAATGAAACTCATGTAAGTACACTCAAAAATCGTTTCTGTGTGTTGCTTCAATTATTCTAGTAGTAATTTTTATTGTACAAAATTTTCTATCCTAAGCAAACTACCTCTAGAGAGCCTGCATATGCCAGACTAGCTCGTAGGTTCAAATTAGATAATAATAGAAACATTAGTGTAGATTTAGATAATTCAATTAACTCCTCGGTAGATTCGAAATGACAGACGTAGACATTATCTTTAAAGCCTTACGTTTAGTACCAGATTTTGATGGGAACCCGAATATATTGCCTAGGTTAATTCATTTGTGTGATCAGATCGTTTCTGAATATATAAGTGAAAATCCTGGCAAAGAACTAGCTAAGCTATATCTAATAAACGGTATTTTAAATAAAATTACTGGGTCAGCCGCACGTATTATAAATTTGAATGACATTTCTGAAGATTGGGATAGCATAAAAATGCCCTCTTCAATCATTTTCAGACCAAAAGACGAGACAGCTTTACAATGACCTTATATTGGCCACGCAAGGGTATAGTTCGCCCCAGGAATTTTACGATCGGTGTGTTAATCTATTTAGCACCATCATGACGTACTACGTGACTTTACACGAGAGCGTCGCTACAACTATCGAAGCCAAACGCAGAAAAGGTTTTTCAAAGACTCCGAGAGTCGAACTTTAAAATCCAGTTAGACAAATCGAAGTTCCTTAAACTAGAAACTACTTATCTCGGACACGTGATCAGTAAGGATGGTATAAAACCAAATCCTGAAAAAAATTCTGCCGTATCCGCTTCCTACAACGCCTAAAGAAATTAAGCAATTTCTTCGGCTTGATAGGTTACTACCGAAAATTTATTCCAAACATTGCACGTATAACAAAACTTTTAACACGGTGTCTAAAGAAGGGTAGGAAAATTGTAGCAGATTTAGAATATATTGCTTACTTTAGTGTAAATTATTATTAACTAATGATCCAATTTTACAATACCCGGATTTTACGAAAGATTTCTTGCTTAAAACAGATGCGTCTAATTTAGCGATAGGTGCTATATTGTCGCAAAGACCCATAGGCGCGGACAAACCAGTGTGCTATGCTTCTCGTGCTCTAAACGAGAGCGAGATCAATTACAGCACCATCGAAAAAGAACTCCACGCTATAGTCTGGGTATTTATTTTAGACCTTATTTATTCGGAAGGATATTCAAAATTGTGACAGATCATAAGCTACTCCAGTGGGTTATGAATCTTAAAGAGCCCAACTCGCGTTTAACTCGTTGGAAGCTCAAACTTTCGGAGTATGATTTCACTGTGACTTATAAAAAGGGCATTTGTAATTCTAACGCCGATGCCCTGTCTCGCATCGAAATTTACAATGAGGAGACTAGTTCGATGATTGCAAATCCATCTGAGCACCCAACTTCAGTAGAGAACTCATCTACTGCCTCGGCGCACACAAGCTTAGATAATCTAATTTTAGAAGTCCCAATCGTTGTGGAACCATTAAATAAATATCACAGACAGTTATGTATAAAGGTTGTTGGCGATAATAGGAAGCGTCCGACGGCCTCTAAGACCTTGGATACTCACACAAGGACGTCTGTACAAGTATCTATGTCAAACTTAGAAGCTGATGTCATAGACGAAATTAAAGAGTTCCAAGTAAATCCAAAAATGAAAACCGCGTTGCTCATAAATACTCCTTTAGCTATGAACGATATCATACCTATCGTCCAAGAAAAATTTAAGAGCTCTTCCATGAATTTAGTACTGGCTAAGTTCGAAGTAGAGAACGTGAAGGAGTATCTTAAACAAGAGATATTAAAACATTATCACTAGGGTAAAACTAACCACCGGGGCATAAATAAATGTCATTTAGCTTTAAGTCGTCACTATCAACGTACTCTTTACCGAAAATTGACAATGCGAGCGTTTGTACGTGGGTTAAAAGAGCCCTTAGGATCATGTATCAAATGCATGCGACCCGACAGCGTTGAAAAAGCGCTCGAGTTCGTGCAAGAGGAATTGAATGTAATGTACCTTCAGAACCGCAACGAGTCCGTTTCTGAAAAGAAACCGCAAAACCTACAATTACCTAAGCCTATGCCTATTTTACCTAATAACTTTCCCGCGTTTAAGCCACTCAATTTTTTTGCACGGCTTCCACCAATATGGCAGCCACAACCACAAGGGTGGAAGCCAAATTCCCAGCCAATACCAGTTAGACCAATGAACATGCAGTCGCATACCCAGCAGAATAATTTTCAACTTGCACCCAGAAACGTGTCTCAAAACAAATGGCCTATGAGCGGAATAAGTCATTATGTTACTAGGGAAAAACCTATAATTAATCAATTAACTGGTCACTGGTCACAGGAACAGGATTTTCAGATGCGCGTGAAGTCAGACTCAGACAGACAAATTTACACTCTTAGAGACAGCTTCCTTTTATTCAAATTTTAGATCCGCCATTAAAATTTCTGATAGATACTGGCGCTAATTACTTTTTTATAAGTCCGGCAGCTGTCCGGCAGACTTTCTTTTCAAACGTTCCATTATAATATAAGCGACGGAGACGCAATAATTAACGAACAAACTATTTCTAATTGTGTAATTGGTCAGTGCCTAACTACTGTACGGAACAACCGCGGATTTTAGAGTCACGAACCCGACACGCTTTGATTTAATATTTTCTCTTGATCGTCCCGTTCACGCGGAGTCTTATAATGTTGAGTGCACGCGTACTAAAGAAACCTTGTCACGTGCGGAAGAAGTTTTGTCGCGTTTACGAACAAATCAATTGAACCCCGAGGAACGAGCAAATTTAGAGTTATTATGTAGAAAATATGCCGAGTATTTTATATAGATAGAGAGAAATTAACGTTCACGAACAAAATTAAACATCGTACTAGGACAACAGACGAAATCCCTATGTACACAAAAAGTTACCGATATCTGTATATACATTATAGAGATGAAGTTAGGGATCAAATCAGTAAAATGCTGGAACAAGGCATAATTCGACCTTCGGAGTCCGCGTGGAGTTCACCCATATGGATAGTTCCAAAAAAAACTTGACGCATCTGGAAAAACCAAATGGCGTCTTGTCATAGACTTCCGCAAACTAGACGAGAAAACTCACTATGATAAATACCCATACCAAACATAAATGACGTGCCAGATAAGCTAGGGAACTGTCAGTATTTTACCACTTTGGTGCTCGCTAGTGGGTTTTATCAGGTGGAAATGAATCCAAATGATATACCAAAAACCGCTTTTAACGTAGCAAATGGCACTTCGATCCACAAGATCCATTTGACGTAGATATGACCAAACATTTAATGCTACAATACGTCCAAAATCATCGAGAGGAAATGAAATTAGTATATGACGCAATTAACAATTGGTCCCTAGATAAGCGTACTCATATAATAGAGAATCGGAATAAAACCCACGAAACATAAATTGAATACCAGCCCCAACAACGCGTCTTTATAAGTAACCTTAGCAAGCCGGCAAAAGTTAGCCACAAGGTATAGTCAGGATACTGTTCTCGCAGATTTGCCCATTCATATATGTATATACATCGAAAAAACGCAGACCTGTCGCTAAAAATAGGTTAAAGTTAAAGAGAGTCCCTAATAGTGCCCAATTCTCACAGGGTGCTTCTGGTCCTAACTATTCCTTTGATAACGGCCCAGGAAACCATTCAAGGGGTAACACTTGAGAGCCTTGATGATGGTCCTGGATTACCACCATTTCGACTTGGATCGACAAGGTTAATTACGAACTACCATACGTTCCTGCAGTTTATATAACTTAAAGATATTAGCGATAAAATAGAATTATTACAAGTACAATTAGCAGAATTCAAACTTCAGTTTAAAAATGATACATATTGTACGAACTTCAAATAGAATATTTTTCTTCTAAATTACTAAAAGTTACAAAGCACCTAGAAAATTTACAGCCAACACGCGTAAAAAGATGTCTCATAAATGGATTCGGTTCAATTGTTAAGACTATCACCGGTAACTTAGACAACTCAGACGCTATAAGGTATGATAATACTATCAAAATTCTTCAGGATAATAATAATAAACTTACCAGTCAATTTAAGCTTAAATAACGAGTGAATGACCCAGATTTCTAAACTAATGACAAAATTAATTGAAAATGAAATAAAATAAATGAAACTTTAAAAATTATTTTAGATTCAGATGCTTACAGAGATTTGAGTGTCATAAAAATTCGCTAAGTTCGCCCAATATTTAGCTATTATTAGGTCCTTACATATGAAATTAGCGCTTTGTCGTACTGACCACTTTGATCTGAAATATCTCCTCTTTGGTTAAGAATTCCAAATTCTAATTTATAAATTCATTTAGCTGGTATATTTGAGTTTTGAAATTTCAGTTTAGAAAATTAAATCATTCATTTGTTTTTTCCTCATTATTTTATTCTTTGGCATCGCTTATTACCGCACAATGGAAAACATGAAATATTGGTATATTTACGGTACAGAGTTCACCGTGGCACCAGTGCTGAAACAGCTCGAAGGTTAATGATGTGTACGGCGCTGGTGTCGCAAAAAGCACAGTACGTTTTGTGGTTTCAACGTTTTCTTCAAATTTCGACCTTCAGAACCAACCGTGGACGGCCGGAATGAAATGGAAAATGAATAATTAAAGGCTATTGTGGAAGCGGATCCATCACAAGCACTTCAGAGAGATAGCTGCAGGCTTCGGGGTAAGTGATAAAACTGTATTTATCCACTTGAAGCAAATCAGGAAAGTAAAAAAGACAACGATGGTGCCTCATGAATTAGTGAATCGAACCAAACACGCGTCGACAGCTGTGTTGCTTTGCTCAACCGACACAATAATGAAGGTTCTAAATAGAATCATTACTTGATGAAAAAGTGGATACTGTACGATAATCGGAAGCGCTCTTCACAATGGCTGAACCTGGAGACCCAACCAAATTCTGCCCTAAACAATTGACTCAGAAAAAGTTACTTGTGGTGTTGGTGAACTAGCGCCGGTGTCGTTCTACAACTTTCTAAAATCTGGCCAAACGGTGCGGCAGATATCTATTGTCGCTTAACTGCAAACCATGAAGGAAGAACTGCTGTAAGCAACCGAGATTGGTCAATCGCTCTGAAACGCTGCTGCTTCACGACAACGCAAGACCACACACTGCACAACTAACAACCACTAAGTTAGATGAGCGCTGAATTGGAATATCTGCGACATCCACCGGACCTTGCTCCAACAGATTACCATTTTCCGGAATTTGGATAACTTCTTACAAGGAAAAAATTTAACTCCGATACGGCAGTTGAAACCACCTTCAAAATTTATTGATTCTCGCTCCCATGTTTTTGATAAAGGGATCAATGAACTACCTATGAGATGGCAAAAGTGCATAGAAAACAACGGTGCATACTGTTAATTAAATATATTTTACTAAAAATTGTCTTTATATTCCTCCATACAAAACGCCAATTTCATATACTGGGACCTAATATAACGGAAAACATAGACGACATATTAGACGAGCTGATTCGGATCGAAAATACACCAGCTTTCATTCGTTCTTAGTACTCACCACCCAACGTTAAGTGTCGGGTGTAGTAGCATGGTTAATAAATTAGTCTCTATATACAGTAAGAACATATGTTGGTTATAACCTAGAGAATATTATGATATAATAAAACCTGTCTATTATTATTCGGAAACAAAATAATAATTGTATATTCGCCCTAGATACTTACGACATATAAATTATGTGTAGCTCTAATAATACAACGGACTCTCATCCTCCTTATCCATTGATAGCAACAAACAGGAAAGCATGTGTACATAGAGGCTGAATGCCGAAAGTACAGTCACTGGTAGCTCTATAGTGAGAAGATGGACCACCAGCTTCGACAGCATCAGATGCCGTAGACTCATCATCAATAAATCCCTTATGCACCGTTACGTATGTACGTATGCCACACCGTCACCTGTCCAGAACAACTTTAGAGAACTGATCAGAAACATTACGTCTTGTCATTCCCTCACGCCACGAAGATACGCATAATCCAGTTGCGGGCAAGGAGGATAAAAGCATCTTAAATGGTGCCTGGTTTCCATCCCAATGAACCTTTCTATGCTACGAAGTTTACCATCATATCATCAACGACCGGTGAAAGATGACCTTTGAAGATCCACGAAGCTTACACCTATAACTCAACTGTAACTAATCTGAAACTGGGAGCCAGCAATATTTTATCATCTCATGACTCAGAAATAGTTTAACATTCTCAAGGGAGGAGTCTTATGGATGCTCACCCACAAAACCGCGAACTTCACGGCAACCTCATATTCCCACACAACATTTCAACATTGTTTCCACGGGTGGTTTTGCTGACTTGATGAAACTCAGTCATAAATGGACTCTGTTGACGCACGCGGTGTCAACCGATATAACATCTTACCGAAACCTAATGCGGTGAGGAAATTCTGCTGACTTGATGGGAAGGTGTACCGTGGATTCACAGTGACATACGGTGTCGTCCGACAACATTATATATATACGAAACTCCACGATGCCACTTCCTTCGTTTCTAGTATCGAACAAGTGTAGGTTTAATTAGATTTAATTAGTATTATTTCTTTTAGTTGTAATATATTTTAAATTAAATTTAATACAAGTAATTTAGGTTTTTCTTGCGTCCTCCAGCGGCGACATCCATAATTCGCTCAGCAAGTTGGTTAGATCTTGGTTCAGCACCTAAACAATGAATTAAACGAAAATTTCCCCTTTGAAAAGTGATGGTCACTGTTTGGTGGTCTAGCGCCGATGTGATTCATCACAGCTTCTTACCAAACGGGATGAGCATTACTGCAAATGTGTACTAAGAGGAACTTGACACAATGATGGACAAGCTCGCACGTCTCCAACCAGCTTTGGTCAATCGCTCGTTCCCGCTGCTCCTGCAACAACGCGCGAACTCATACTGCACAGCAGACGGTCTCCAAGTTACACGAGCTGGGGTTGGAAGCTCTCCGTTATCCGTCGTACTCACCAGACCTTGCACCTACAGACTCCTTCTTTTTCCAGAAACTTTTTGGCGCGAAAAATATTCAATACCCGAGGTACCCGAATTCTACAAAATGCCTTTGAATAATTTGTTGCTTCCCGACCTGCTCATTTCTGCAAGAAGGGCATCAATAAACTGCCACTGCGTTGGCAAAGATGACTTTGATTAATAGAAATAAAAAATATTGATAAAAAAATTATTTCATAAAAAACGGCATCATATGTAAAGATCTAATATTTCGAAGACATTTGAAGTTCGCCAACACGCATTGGGGCAGCGCACAGCGGACATTTCCTTGCCCCTAAAACCCTTTCAGAAATGAGAGGAGGCCTGTACCCAGCAGTGGGATGTATACAGTGTTATTTTTCAAAGAGTAGCCAAATTTTAAATTTAAGTACAAATGTATAAATAACGATATGCTGTTATTGCAGTTTTTGAAAATACGAGTAAATACGGCTTCTCCTTTTATTTGAAACTATCCCAAATTGAATGTGATTTATGGGCAACAACTACGCGTACGCGCGCTCCTCTGTGTGTGATTCAATTCACAACGTTTTTGCTGACCGATCGACCCTTATGAATGTGTGCGTGGGTAGTAAAATAATAGGCGTTAGATATTTATGAATGACAAGCAGTTAAAATAATGCATTAGCACGCATTATGAATTTAAAAGATAAAAAGGACAGAATGTTTGAGATTTTTTTTTGATTAATTTCTCTTCACCATTTGCCAATATTACTTATTCTGAACCTTCACTGTAAATTTGGCCGCAAAATAACCCTGTATAGGCTGTAACTTAAACTAATTTTATAAATTTGAAAAAAAAAAGTCGACACTACTATTATTTAGACGACATTGATATTGTGATATTCCTTAGTCCAAAATAAAAGTAAAATAGTAGCACAGTATAATAAAATATGGATTTATAGACTGTGATAGTAGTATGAGTAAAACAGAAAAAGCCATTAAAATTTATTTTAATAAAAAGTATAAGCCGACTTCAACTTATTAAAAATATAATAATAAGTTATTTATTAAAGAAGAAAAAAAACTTGTTCATGTGCGGCGGGCGACACTTATCAGGTGAGCCGCGTGCTCGTTGGTCCTTCTTCTATATGAAAAAAGGCAATCTGTAGTTTTAGTTGTTTGAAGTCGGCTCTTATTAAATAAAAGTTTAAAAAATTTAAAGTTTTGAATTTACTGGCTACATTGTAATATGTGGCAAACTCCAAACAAATCTTGCAAATGAGTTGATAAAACGTATGTTACGCAAAATAAACGAAGAAATAAAGGAAACATTTATAGCGGAGCTATAATCGCGCCATAAGCGAAACGAACCGAAGCCTAAATCACGCTATCAAAGTTCCGAAAAATAGCTCCGAAATATCATATGGAGCATTGGCCGCTCCACGCGCTGAACGTCTTTACCGGTGGGAGATCTCCCCTTTTCCTTCCACGTACATATACGTCCACCAAATATATACGTTTGACTAGCGTTGATCCAAGATGACAGAGCAAGGTGTATGCATCAATACTTTTTTATAAAACTGAAGTGAGAAAAGAACTTACAGTCTACCTGACGGCAAGTGGCTACTGCAGCCTTGGACACCTGCAGTAAACTTCAAACAAAGAAGGCTACAGATGCTTTGTCACCTCTGAGGACTAAGATAGAATACCTCACAGCTCGTAATTATACTGGCTCTCCATACCCTTCAGACTGGGTAGGTATAGGTACGACGGTGGTACCTACCTAGACAAACTCCTAGACAGAAATGGAGTTCTACCATCTAGTAAAAAAAATATATAGAAAATAAATTTATTCAGAACAAAACTGTGTGCGTTTTAAATGATAGAATGAATTGATATTATTGGAGCTTGCAGTCGACCTCCCAGTATGTGGCCACAGCATCCTCTGAATACACGCGGCAAATGAATCTTGCAGATAAGTTAAGGACAATAAGATAAGGACCTATTTTTTTATTGGTTCTTTATACTCTACCAACTAGAACCACATTTCGTACCCTGGGTGTCTGGGCGACTATGGGAAATGCTAAAAAGTTCTTATCGTGGTATGGCCATCTCGTTTAGGGCAGGCACAGAATACCCAAACCGGTGACAAACAGCAGCGTCAAATGTGCAAGACAAAAATAGTAAGTTAAAGCAAATCCCCCCACTAACATAAGAGAGGCTCATCTCTAGCAGTGTACTTTTCCATCCTGATGAAGGAGTTGTAACTTTCATCAGGCTGAGTATAAATTAAATTAATCAAGGAAATCCAATTTTTAGTTCTACAATTTCTGAGTTACATTATCCAGTTTTCTTAAGATTTGCATTTATATTAAAAGTTCTGACTGGTGCTTCTAATGTTTACAATGATCGGAGCATCAAGATCGTAGTAGACGGTGCATCCTCCGACTACAAGCCTATTAATGCTGGTATTCCACAAGGCTGCGTGCAATCACCGACGCTGTTTCTTCTGCATATCCATACTAATATCATAAATGCGAATGTGTGTTTGTTTGTTTGTTTGTTTGTCCTTCTTCCACGTCGCAACAGAGCGTCGGCATGGCATGATTTTTTTGTATGGGGATAGTTCGGTGACTGTAGAGTGACATAGGCTAATTTTTTTCGCGGAAAAACATCTCATTCCCGTGGGAAAATCGAATATGTTGCACAAGTTTGTCCTTCTTTCACGTCGCAACAGAGCGTCGGCATGGCATGATTATTTGTATGGGGATAGTTCTGTGGCTGTAGAGTGACATAGGCTACTTTTTCAGCGGAAAAACATATCATTCCGTGGGAAAATCGAATATGTTGCAAAATTAAATTCAGCTGGGTGGCGCCGTGATTCTACAAGACGGACGACGGTACGATGGACGAACACAGAAGGTCAGAATATCTGGATTATTATGTCTTTTTACCAAATTAAGATAAAAATGTATGGATCTGTATTTTTCCGCAGGACCGGGAAGGCGATAAAAACATAAAATTCACCAGCTGATTTTCTTCAAACGTTTTGGTGCATCGTAATTCACAGAATAGGCGATAACCTCACGACGATATTAGTAATCCGTTGATGCTCTGCCTACCCACAAAGGGTTACAGGCGTGATTATAAGTATGGATCAGAAATACTATCACCACCTGTCACGCTTTCACCCTTAATACTTAACAATGGTAGAAACAGTTCTTAGTAAGCCTTATTAATAAGCCTTAGTAATATTTATTGAACGGAAATGAATACAGTTCTTATATGTGGTTATGAATGAATCGGTATTACAATAAGAAAAATTGTGCAAAATTATAAAGAAAATATGTTTTGAGGTTCTTATTAACTAACGTATACATAGTTTAAATTGATTCCGCTAGATGTCGTTAATAGGTTTTAAAACGCGGTAACGAAATGTTTCCTGTGTACTTAACTCCGCCGTTGAGCCGCGCGTCAACTTATAGTGCATACGGTACCTATACGCTAAATTGTTTCTATTTCGTAGCTTATTCGACTACCTGCTTTCGATTTCGGTTGTTTGTTATTTGCTTTGTGATTTGGTTAAGGTTGAATGGATTTATATTGGCTTTCATTTTCGGATTTGTGTATTTTCTTGGATCGGTTTTGTTGATTTGGTTGGTATTCCTTTATACATATTTAGACTCTGGCTTTGATTTTGGATTTTGTTTATTTAGAATCGTGAATTGGTTTCGTTGTTTTAGGTTGTTTAACAATATTTCAAAGGAAAATTAATAGTATAGATAGTGTATACGGTACCTATACAATTACTTCTTTTTTCGTTGGTTATAATTATATTGACTACTGCTTTCGATTTCGGTTTTCTGCAATTTGTTTTGTGATTTGGTTTAAGTTGATACGATTTTTTTTGGCTATCGTTTTCGGATTCGTGTTGTGTCTTGAATTGGTTTTGTTGTTTTGATTTTAAAAAATATTTTGGATTTTCTTTTAAAAAAAATATTTAAAAGGAATTTTAATTCATTTTAGGTATTTTAACGTTTTTTTATAAATAGGTTTTTTCTTCTTCATAATGCCTCGCAAACGTAAGGTCCATTTCAAGAGTATCTTCTCAAAGACAAGCAAAAGATTAGCTCGATCGCTAGAATCTTTAGAAGATGCTGAATTGAGAAGGCAAGAACAAGCAGACGTCAGGCTTTTTAGAACATCTGAGACACCTTTTCAACGTCAGCAAAGGCGTCTTGAACAGACAGAGCGTCAGGCTGCTTTAGAGCTTCGAAACACCTTCTCAAAGTCAGGAAGGCGTCTTGAACAGGCAGAGCGTCAAGCTACTGAGCTTCTGACACCTTCTCAAGTCAGCGAGGCATCTTGAACAGGCAGAGCGTCAAGCTAATTTAAGAGCTACTGAAACACCTGCTCAAAGTCAGCAAAGGCGTCTTGAACAGGCAGAGCGTCAAGCTACTTTAAGAGCTACTGAAACACCTGATCAAAGTCAGCAAAGGCGTCTTGAACAGGCAGGCGTCAATCTACTTTAAGCTACTGAAACACCTGCTCAAAGTCAGCAAGGCTATTCGAACAAACGGAACGTCAGGTCGCCTTAAGAGCCGCGAAACACCTGAAGAAACTCAACACAGACTCATTGAGCAAGCTGAACGTCAATCTACTATAAGGGCATCTGAAACACCAGAACAGACACAGGCACGAAGAGATGCAAATGCACAGCTCAAGCTGAACTTCGACAAAATTTTCAAAGAAACAATTGGTCGGTTTTAATGACGCAGCATTCAATTATGATCCGTTGATTGATTATAAAAATCACAGGTTAGTTGTTATCGGACTGATGGACAAGGCGTGTCGATTTTGCAGCGCTTTAAAATGGAAAGATGAGACCGCAGGCATGTGCTGTTCAATGGCAAAGTGTCTCTTCCGTTACTTGAGAACCAGAAGAACCTTTGAAAACTCTCTTTTTTATGATGCTAATAAGTCACGGCGCTTTTTAAACAGGATCCGGAAATATAATTCATGCTTTCAAATGACGTCCTTCGGAGTTGACCGGGAAATAATAATGCCGGGATTTTCGGAAAAAAATTACGGTGCAAGGGCAAATTTATCATATAATATGTTCACTTTTTCCAGCTGAAAACGAACAGCATAAATTTTTACAAGTATATTTTATGGGTGACGAAGAAATTGAGGTAGACCGTCGCTGCCAATTTATCCAGGGAGTTAAGAGAGACACAGTGTTCAAAATGCAAAGATTCTTGCATGAACGTAACATTTTAGTCAAAACATTTAAAACTGCTTTAGAAAACCTACCTGAAGAAGATTATAAAGTCGTCATTCACGCAAATCGGACCCCTCGAGGAGAGCATGAAAGGCGCTACAATGCACCTTTGATAAACGAAATAGCAGCCGTAATTAGTGGTGATCAATTTTCTTCACGAGACATTGTCTTGCGAGCACGTGATGATACGTTGCAACGGGTAGCCGATACACACAAGTTTTATGACGCTCTGCAATACCCATTGATTTATTGCAAAGGACAAGAGGCTTATCATTTTCAAATTCTACTCATTAACCCGGTCACAAAGGCCTACTCGAACAAAAAGTATCATGTATGGATTTTTATGCGTATCTGATGTTGCGAGAAAATGATTTTAACCTCTTGGTGTGAACAATTATTTCATGAAGGTAGAAAGTGAACGTCTCCGTTATATATCTTCAAATCAAAAAAGCTGCGCGTTGAGAATTATATACATTTACAAGATGCAGTTTCTAGCGACGCCAATGTAATCCCCAGAGATTTAGGTAAAATGGTAATTCTGCCCTCATCATTCGTTAACAGTCCCACTACCTACATGAGTACACACAAGACGCATTCGCCTATGTACGAACTTACGGAAGACCTGATCTTTTGTTACTTTTACTGCATCACATGTAAAAAAATAACCGAGGAGCTAATGCCGGGCAAAAAGTACTGACAGACACGATTTAGTTGCTAGAGTTTTAGATTAAAAGTACAAAATTTATGTATGTAATTAACAAAGGAAAATTTTCGGAGAGGTGCAGTGCTTCATGTATTCAATTGAATGGCAAAAGAAGTTACCATGCCCATTCTAATATGGCTTAAAAGAAGTAGCGGTCCAGCCTAATAGACGACATAATAAGCGCCGAGATTCGGATCCTGAGCAAGATAAAGAATTGTATGATACCATCGTCCGAAATATGATTCACGGTCCATGTGGGCACGAAATTCAATATCGCCATGTATAAAAGAAGGAAAATGTACAAAGAAATTCCTAAACAGCTATTAAAAAAAGTGCACAATGACAATGGCTACCCTTTATACAGACGCAGAGCTCCCGAAGATGGTGGCAGGAAAGTTACAATCAAATCTCGCTCTGGAGCGTTCAGAAACCTAGATAACAGCTGGATTGTCCGTATTCGCCCATTCTATGTAAAATGTTTAATACCCACATTAATGTAGAAGCATGTAGCTCTGTCCGCGCAATCAAGTATATCTGTATGTAAATAAATAAAGGAAGCGACCAAGCAATATTTAATCTCAGGAGTGAAGGTGAGGCAAATCCCGTTAATGAAGTACAGACCTTTCAAGCAGGGCGTTATGTCAGCAGTAACGAGGCAGCGTGGCGTCTCCTTGGCTTCCTTTACACAGGCACCCAGTTACTCACCTTGCTGTGCACTTAGAAAATGGAGCGTGTATATTTCACCGAAAGAAATTTCCAAGAAAGAATTGCATCACCGCCAAAACTACACTAACAGCCTTCTTTCAACTTTTCAAACCGACCCTTTTGCAAAAACGTTGTTATATTCTGAAGTCTCCGCTATTATACTTGGAACACATCTAGGAAGGAGTGGTAACGCCGTATTCAAGCGCGCCTGTTGCAAATTGGCCCGGTGTAAAGTCATCAGATGCCCTTGGTCGTGTGTATACCGTCCATGTAACTAATTTTGAATGTTTCTGTTTACGATTGCTGCTGCACTGTGTTCGGGGTCCTACAGGATATAAAGACCTTAAAACTGTCAACGGTCAGGAATGCAACTTATAGAAACATGTGAGCTCTGCATCTTTTAGAAAACGATAATCACTGGGATGAAACCATGGAGGAAGCTGTGCAGTGCCAGTCACCAGCCAAAATTAGGGATCTTTATGCAACTCTCATATCATCTTGCGGGCTACCTAATGCACATAAATTTGTGTACAAATATAAAGGGCACATGGCGGAAGATATTTTGCAAAGGTTACAGCAGACACACGCGAACATAACATACAATGAACACATTTATAATGAAGCACTTGGAAAAATTGAAGATAAAGTAATGGCAATGGTAGGCAAAAAATTAAGCGACTTTGGAATGATAAGCCCTCAGCGAACAACCGAAAATGAACTAAGTGATGAAATTATACGTGAAACAAACTACGATATACCAGCTGCAGCAGCAAGTAGCCAATTTGTATCCCTTGCTTCCCGAACAAAAACGAGTTTTGACAAAGTATTAGGACAAATTGAATCTGGAAATGGTGCACTTTTCTTTTAAGATGCCCTGGAGGAACTGGAAGACATTTTTGTTAAATTTATTATTAGCGCAAGTACGGAAAGATAAAAACATTGCTGTGGCGGCTTCCTCCGGTATAGCCGCCACGCTGCTAAGCGGGCCGCACTACACATTCTGTTTTAAAACTCCTCTAAATCTAGCCCAGGAAGAATCGCCGATCTGCAACTTTGCAAAAATAGTGCACAGTATAATGCTACGACAATGCAAACTTTTAGTGTGGGACGAAAGTACAATGTCGCATAAAAAGCTGTAAGCACTAAATCGAACGCTCCAGGATTTGCAGCAATACCGATGTAATGGGAGGAATGGTGGTTTTACTGGCTGGTGACTTTCGCCAAACTTTACCTGTCATTGAAAAGACACCTGCAGATGATTAAGCATGCCTCAAGTCATCTATTTTATGGAACAAGGTGACAAAATTCAGTTTAACTACGAATATGAGCGCATTTGTATAATGATATCAATGCTGGAAACTATGCTGACACACTATTTAAAATTGGCGATGGGCGGTTGGAAACGGATGCTGAGGCTGCGTTAAATTGACGAGAGATTTTTGTAATTTAGTACAGAGTCATTCGAATTAATTGCGAGCGTTTATTCAGATTTAACGAACAACATGCATGAAGACAAATGGTTGGGTGAAAGGAGATTCTTGCACAAAAATGAGGCGTTAACAAAATAAATTCAGATATATTAAGCGAAGTAGCAGGAGAAATAACAGAGTATTTGTCAGTGAACACAGGTATGGCCACAGAACAGAGCACTTCATATCCCGTAGAGTTTCTAAATTCTCTAGAGTTGTCAGGTGTACCCTCACATAGCTTCAATTAAAATTAGGCGTCCCAGTCATGCTAATGCGAAATTAGCTGCTCTCGGTTATATAACGGGACAAGGCTGCGTGTGACACATCTTGGACGGAACATAATCAGTGCTAATTTGACAGGCGTAGGAAAGGTGAAAATGTTATTATACCACGGATCCTATAATTCCCACAGATCTTCCTTTTCAATTAAAAGTTTGCAGTTCCTATTAAGCTCAGTTTTGCAATGTGTAAAGCGCAAGAACAAAACGTTACAGGGTGGCGGGGTCAACTTAGAAAAACCGTGCTTCTCTCATGGTCAGCTGTATGTAGCATGTTCGCGTGTGTCAAATGCCCAGAATCTCACATTCTTTCCCGATGGAAAAACATATATTTGTGTACAGTAGCGTCTTAAAATAGTGTTCAGTTAGTTTTTTCCAAAATTCCACAATCAATTAATCAAATTCCACAGATCTTCCTTTCAATTAAAATTTCCTATTTAGCTCAGTTTCTTTTCAATTCCAAATGCTGCACCTCTGACGGCCCTATTAAGCTCAGTTTCCTTTCAAATAAAAAGGCTACATCTCTGACGGATCTTTTATTTGGCTCAGTTTCCTTTCAATTCAGAAAACTATATCTCTGACGAATTAATTTAGCTCAGTTTCTTTTCAAAAGTCTGCATCCCTGACGGATAATTATGCTCAGTTTCCTTTAATTAAAAAAATATCCCATTTCCATTTGGAATAAACAGGCTATTTTCATGCTTTCCTATATGCTGCGTTTCAAAACATTTAAATAGGCTGACGAATCAATTTTGCTCAGTTTCCTTTTAATGGCTGCATCTCTGACAAATCTATAAAACTCAGTTTTCTTTCAATTCAAAAAGCAATGGATAGTTCATTTCCCAGTGACCGCGGGTAACAGCTAGTCAATGATATGATCCAAACCGGTAATATTCATTGATATGCGAATGACAACACTAGTGATGCTTTATACACCGGCCGTGTTAATATTTCTCGGGAAAATGTCACCGAGTACCGGAACAAACTTCTGTCTGAAGTCGAGTCTATGCTGAACAAAGTCTCAGATTGGGGGCGACTAAATGTAGTTCAGTTCAATCCCTAGAAGACACAAGTTTGCGCGTTTACCGCTAAAAGTAACCCCTTTGTCGTATCTCCTCAGTTGCAAGGCACTTCCCTTGTTGCCTCAGCCAGTATCGGAATCCTCGGCGTCAACATATCGAGGGATGTGCAGTTTCGTGTTCACTTGGAAGAGAAGGCCAAATTTACCTATAAAAAATTTGGCGTACTCAGTAGAGCGGGACGGTATTTTATGCCGGCACACCGCTTGCAACTTTACAAGGTGCAGTTTCGGCCTCATATGGAAAATAATAAGTAAATAAATAATCTGTACTCCTTCTCCATATAAACTTTCACTGTGCCAAATCTTACACTCTCTTGGACGTGCAAAAAGTTGGTAAAGGTGTGGCTAGTGCCCCTGGGATACACCAAAGCCGCGGACTTATTAAACATAATTTACTTACTCCCTTTCAAAGTTTGAAGCCGACATAGTGGGTTCCATACACCAGAAAATGTTTTAATGAAACATAAAAATTTGTTTTAGTATTATTAAATAATTAGAAAAATTATCGTACTATAAATAATGATTTTTAATCATTCGATTTTTGAACAATTAGCGACAACTACTTTTTGGTAAGTGAATTCAATGGCCCATAGACATCTACATCTATCCTCTATTAAGAATTAAAATGTAATTACGTTGTCACCCCTGAGGACTAAGAAAGATAGAATGCCTCGTTTCCAGTAAAAAGGGTCTCCGGATCTCTACACTCACCATAAGAAACACAGCAGCATTGAGCTGCTACTTTACGCATGTATTCTGTGAGTCCTTATCTGGTGGAGCAGACCCATTCGTGCTACAACTAACATAGCTGAAGCATGGCTCTCTAATCTATGTACAAAACAGCGAAATGAATACTAGCTACATACATAATATTAAATATTTTTACAACTTATTTTTATACGAGAAACTGACGAACTATGGCTGAAAAAGGTTCTAGAGCCTTGCACTATCAACCGCAGTGACTGGTTCGTGCTGCATGGAGACAAAACCTAGTAAGATGTACCGAGAGATATTGCATGCGGGTAACTCGGGACTTGGGGCCATACTTTGTGGAAATCTATGGAGGTGCCATCGTTTATCACTGAACTTGTAATGGGCCATAATTTTGATGATGATAAAACAGTTGCATGAGAAATAATTTCAAGTGGTTAACCGTCTCTTCCAGTTGACCTAACTTTCTCAAATCAGGTATGTGATTGACTTCAAAACTTGCGGTGACACTCTTAACTAAGACAATGTTAATACAAGTTATAATTAGTTGGTCGAAATTAAACCCGGTGGATTTATATCAAATTAGTATAGGTGATTCTGGTTATCTACAATAGATGAGCTGTCACGTGGTGGCGGCGTAAGGAGTAAATTATCCCATTTCGTTCTGTAGGTAAAAGGCGACTATGGGTAGAGCTCGAAAAAAATAAATATTTTCCGATAGGTGGCAGTATAATCATCTTGTTTACGCCAGACGTAAATACCTAGACCGGCTTCAGCGTACTGCGGTATTCAATACACCTGTCAAGCGTGATAGTTAAGGCTCATTCTCTCTATAACGAGATAGGTCTATGTCCAGCTGTAGACTTCTACAGACTGATGAAGAAGAAGAAAAAGAGACATGATAGTATAATGCCATTCTATAACAAAGAGCAATGATCCTAGAGCGAACAATTTAAGTTGAACGAACTTTTTGAACTTGGATTGTGATAGTCACTACTGAACACACGAACCTCCTTTCTATCAGCAAAATCATGAATACCTGGTTAATGTCACGAGATTTATGTTCGAAACTCTATTTATTTTATTTTTAATAACCTTATTTTATTTACTTATTTAATTACGTACGCCTTGTAGTTGCGGCATAACCAACTACACCATATCATCCGGTGGGATCTTGATAACAAAACAAAATAATTAATAAAATTTTAGCTAGCTAGCGAGCTTGTCATTCATATCGTCCACTGCATTGCAATCTTCTAGGCACCGAAAACGGTTTTGTAACTCGAGCTGAAAGGTTTCGGGACTTTGGATCAGAGCACGAGGGGGACGGAGCGTTGACTTCATTAGACGACACCTCTCCAACTTAACGTTTTGGTTCAGTGTGCCTCTAACCATTCGGTGATCGCTACCAGTTTTCACCCTCGCGATCACTGGAGACATCACTGAACAGTTGGCGTCTAGTCGTCATAATGAAGTCAATCTCATTTTGTCGAACCGTCGGGGCTCGAACAGGTCTACTTCCTGTGGGGCCGCTTCTGGAAGAAGAGTTCATCATAAAGTCCCTCTTTCTCCAAGTCGGCCAGCTGCTAACTTTTGCAGCCTTGGGTTCCGTTGCCCTAATCCGATTTCCCTACTTCAGCTCACCGTTCTCTCTTGTGCCTAGCGTTGAAGTCTCCATTAACACTGTATAGTGGGTTTCGGAGGAATGCATGGCTCTAGAAATATCCTCATACATTTTCCACCTCCTCATCAGGGTGTGCCGAGGTTGGTGCGTAAACCTGTATGACCTTCAGCGAATACCATTTGGTGATTCTGAGTATAAGGTGCAACCCTCGTCGACACCTCCCAATCTTTACAACGTTGTTAACGAGATACTTGTGGACGATAAATCCGACACCTCCTTGGGACAGATTGTCGCCCTCCCGGTGATAGAACAAGTTGCCAGATTCGAGGATTACCATATCCTCCCCCTATCTTCGGACCTCAGATAGTCCTATAATATTCCAGCGCAACTTGTCTATCTCTTTTTCCAGCTCCAGGATCTTCTCGTCAGTCCTCAGAGTGTGTGCGTTATAAGTTGCCAGGTCGAGTCCTCGTAGGTGGCAACCGAACCTCCACCGGAGATTCTTAGCAACCCCTGCCCCGCCGTTACCATGGTCGCCACCGTAGCCAGCAATAGCGGCGCCGCCGGGGACTGGGGGCCGTCTCTTCGTAACTTTATTCATTCATGGGGTATATTGCCGTAGCTGCCACGCTTGGCGAGCGGGTTGGCAACCGCAGTTTTTTTATTGTTATTTGCTGTTATCAGAAAGATGCTGCTGCCCATCTTCTGCCTCAGTTACCCTCTGTCGCCTCTTACGACACCCACGGGAAGATATGGGGTGGTGGGTATTCTAACCCGCCACTACACGGGGTAAATTAAATTAAAATTTAATGTACATTCACAAAAACAAAGGTAGTTTTAGTAAAAAAAGTGATATAGATTCTGTAAACACTACGAACAAACACAAGCTAGTGATACCAGTTTCTCGACTCCACAGAGTCAGTAATTTATTCTTGGGTCAATGTATACGCCATAACAATAAGGTCCCGGAAAGTGTACAGGCTCTCTCTATTGCCAAGTTTAAATGTTTTGTTAAGCTGAAACTGTGTAAAAATGGTTATTATAGTATAAATGAATAAATGGTTGATAATAACCCCTGGGAATGAGGTGGTCACTTCCAAGCAGTTTCTAAAATAAATTTTGTACTTAAATAGACAACCATTAATGTTAAATTTACTTTTTTTTAAAAGTCCCGCTGGGTTTCTTGCTGGTTCTTCCCAGGAGAGGGGTTTTTTTTCGAACCAGTGGTAAAGTAAAAAATGACTTTCAATAAGAATTACACATATAATCTATATTGAATAAAAAATTATTCTATTCTATTCTATTCTATCCTATTCTATAGGTGTCCATACGTCACAGCATCCAGTTACTATTAGATAAACAGTGTGCTGGTTTGTCAACATTATTCTACAAAAAATGTTAATCGCCTATAAAATGCGGGAGAAAGTCATAGTGTGGGACTAAGTTTTTTTTTATAAAATGAGAAGGAAAAAACGAGAAAATAAGTTGATTAACTAATACATTTTAGAACGTCCGCTGCGTTAAGCTGAACGCACATTTGTCCGCACCGTACGCGCCGCATTTTAAGAATTCGTTGTATGAAATCATATGAAACCTCGCATACACCGCACCGTACGCGCCGCATTTTATAAAATGCGGTAGGTATCCGAATATTGAAGGACGTTTGCTGATGACGTCATATAACGCGGTGCGTTCGGCGCGTGCTGATACTTAATGTTGTCTAATGTTGTCAACTTAGTGGATTTTCCACTAAAACTGGTGGTTTCGACTTACATGATAATTTTTGTATTTTTATAACTTTTAATTAATTCGTAATTAATTAATTAAAATTTATACATAATTAAATAATAAATAATACATAATTTGAATTTTTTTTGTATCGATTATCAATATGAATATTTAGTGATAAATTATTTAAATACTGCACTAAAAAAAAATTGATAGTTAATTTTAGTTCAAAAACCCAATTATACCTGATTACTTAATTATCAATCAAAATACTTACCTCAAACATACAACACATCCTTTTTCTGGTTCAATTGGCCTTCTAAATCTTGAGTTTTCTATAGAAAGATATTGTTTTAGTATAAGTAGCAATTCTTGAAATTTCTTGTATGATAAATGCAAATATCAAAAAAATCGTTCATCGTCATCTAATAAGTCTTTAAATAAAGTATATCTCCTTCATATTCTCCATACAATTGCCTTTTTAAATTAATATTATGTATCCAGAACCAATTTTTTTTTTCGAATTTTATTTTCTTCTTCCTTTGCCAATAAGCAAGCTATTACTATATTTATTTCCATAGTGATTTCGAGCGATCAATTTCAATGTACCGTTTCACACCAGTGGTTGGAAAAACTACAAAAGTTGTTGGTAATACAAAAGATTTAGGACGATGCGTACGGACAAATGTGCGTTCAGCTTTAGGCTCAATTTACATTGCGGCGGAATGGAATGGAAGCGAATTTTTGTAACGAAATTGTACATAGTAAAATGAATTTTATGTTAATTGCGTAACGTGCAAACTAGATATGATAATAAAGACGCGCGACTTTGTTTTGTCTAGTTTCTAGTAGTTCTAGTTTGAACTTTACACAATTAACATAAAACACATTTTACTATGTGATTCATTAATCCCTTCCATCCGTTCCGCAACTGGTGTAAGTGGGCCTAAGCGTGAAACGCGCGTAGGTACCATGGCTACATCCTGCGGGCTGCCCGCTGCATGCGGCGTGTATAACAAGTCCGCGCGACGGCTAACCGTTGCGTGATCCCACTTGAGGTCTTGAATCATACAATTAAATTAGCGCCAATGCGTGTCATGAAAACATACTCCATTTAAGATACAAATTTAAGATAGAAATTTGAGATACATTTAAATGAAACTTACCAACCGGAGGAATTAAAACAAAAGAGCTTAAAGTTTTAACGAAGCGGCGCTGCAATAACTGAAGATTCTGCGGTGGGTTACAAGATCGCACGCGATGGAGCCCACTGCGTGCACCCGCAAAGGGATCTCGCTTAACGTAACAGACGTTCTTAGTGTTACATTTTTTTAATATAATAAGGGTGACAAACAAGCACACAGTCCACCTGATGGTACTAAAATGGATGCTGTGGCCCATACACATTTAAATTTATCTTCAATCGACCAAAGAGATCGCCATAGCATTCATTGACAATAAGGTGGACTATGTGCATATTTATATTTATATTCTACAAATAAATTTTTAACATGAGTAAGGTTAATGTCTAGTAGTCGTCGGCCTGTTTTTTTAAATAAAAAAGCGTTACCCCCTCAGTAAAATTGTCTCCAGTATCGTGAATGTTTACATATACATTAGGTTCTTACATATGAAATTAGCGTTTTGTCGTACTGACCACTTTGATCTGAAATATCTCCTCTTTGGTTAAGAATTCCAAATTCAAATTTATAAATTCATTTAGCTGGTACATTTGAGTTTTGAAAACAGTCATTCATTTAATTAATAGAATCAGGCATTACTTTGCGGAAATCCATTATATTAAAGTTGGTAAAAATTACCTTGCGTACATACGCTCGATAAAATAAAATGATGTGTCCTACCTAGTTTGAAGAGCATCTCCCGCCCTCCCTCAATTGCGTGCACTATCCCCGTCACCACTAATCCCAGCACCACTGTACACTGCACACCCAGTACCTGTACTCTCTGTACGCGGTTCAATCTCAAAGTGTTCGTCGATATGTGAGCAGTTTGACCTACTTAGGCCCCATATCTGAAAAAGTAGCTAATACTCTTCGACAAAGCGACGTTTATGTGGCGTTCAAAATAAACAATTCTCTTAGGAATATCTGTAAAAATAAAGATAAGTTGGATATTCGTCAAAAGACGGGTGTTTACAAACTTGTTGGTGACAAATGCCACGCTGCTTACGTGGGTCAGACTGGGCGCAACTTCGAGACACGTTATAAAGAGCATTTAGCCGCGTACAGGAATTGCAATCCCCGATAAATCCCATTTTGCTAAACATCTTTTGGATACTGGACACAACCTAGCCAACGACCACTCCTTTAAAGTCTTACATGTAATAAAGGGCTGCGACTGTGTGTGCTGGAACAGTTAGAGATATTAAAAAATAATAATAGTTACAGTGCACTGCTGAATGAAGTCAAAGTCAAAGTCAAAGTCAAAGCCTTTATTTGCAGAATAAAATGTTTAGGTAATACAGGTATTTAGTATTAGAGTAAGTCTCAATAATATTCTACCGGGAGTTGTACCGGTGTGCAAATATATCTTAAAATAATCAAATTAAATTAGTATTAAATTAGTACATAATGTTAAAAGCTTGAATAAATTACATAATACATTAAATAATATTGTATTCAATTAAAATATTCCTTAACACTATAATAACACTTGTCAAGAAGCCATTTATTAATCTCAATTTTAAATTTATTCAAAGGTCTTTTAAGTAATTGGGTAATTTATTATATATTTTAATAGCCATCATAGGAACACTGTTTGCATAAAATCTAGAGCTGCATTTGGGGTAAAATAATTTATTTTTATGCCTTCTTTGCCTTTCAGAGAGATTCAACGTGGTTTTGGTAATTTGGGTGTCGCTTTACAAAAGCCATATTTCTCGAATATACATGCATGGCAAAGGCAATACGCGTATCTTTTTGAACAAGGGCTTGCAGCTATCAAGAAACCACACACACATACCGCTCGCACATTTCTTTTTAATTTAAACGCTCTAATCACATCAACAGAATTCCCCACAAAGGCAGACCATATAATAATACTGAAGACACATAACCGTGATAAGCAACTAGGGCTGCTTTTGTGATATTGTTTTCTCAATATTTTTAGAGCACATACAAACCAGTTTAATTTTGACAAACCTGGTCAATGTGAGGCTTCCAGTTTAAATTTTTGTCAATTTTATACCTAAAATGTAACTGATTGAACATTTTCTATCTTCAATTTTCATATTTTATATTCATATTTATAGGTTCCATTTTGTAATTTCAATTTGCATTATTTTTGTTTTGTTAATATTAAGTAAAAGATTATTTGAATTAAGCCATGTCACAATGTTATTAACAGAATTATTTATTTCGGTTTCATATGTGTCTTTTGGTGCATTTAAATATAAAGTTGTATCGTCTGAACAAGATGCATTTATGCTTGGTTATTTTAGGCAAGTCATTAATATATAGCAAGAAGATTATAGGTCTTAAAATACTTCCCTGAGGGATACCACGGTCATTAGATCTAAACTGTGAACGATGTAGTTCTTTGGTAAATATGCTGTCTTGCTGTGCTTGCGTTAGCCGAGTGATTTCTGTGCATTGTTTTCGGCCTTGCAAGTAACTGTTTAGCCATGTGTAAGCCGCACCTCTTATACCGTAACAAACAAATGTTGCTAACTCACCTCTCTTAAATATCTTTAAGCCTGCTCTCTAATAACAGACAGTATTATCGCATGACGTAGTCGCTCGCTACTTAAGTAGGGAGCGGTTGCGTCAGCGGGCTGTATAAATGACAGTTGTTTTTGGCTCGCCGCTCACTTAGCGGTCAGCCACCGCAGAAGAGGCGAAACACGTGTCGTATTGTCGTCAGTGGTGTGTCTTTCCTAGTGCACTGTTGGGAGTAGTGGTGACGGAAATAGTGCACGCAATTGAGGGAGGGCGGGAGGTGCTCTTCAAACTAGGTAAGACACATCATTTTATTTTATCGAGTGGATGTACGCAAGGTAATTTTTACCAACTTTAAGTCGTTCATTTGTTTTTTCCTCGTTATTTTTTTTTTGGCGTCGCTTATTACCGCACAATGGAAAACATGAAATATCGGTATTTACGAGTGCAGAGTTACACCGTGGCACCAGTGCTGAAACAGCTCAAGTTAATGATGTACTTCGCTGGTGTCGCAAAGAAAGCACGGTACGTTTTGGTTTCAACGTTTTGTTTTGAAATTTCGACCTTCAGAACCAACCCAGTGGACGGTCGGAATAAAATGGAAAATGAATAATTAAAGGCTATTGTGAAGCGGATCCATCACAAGCACTTCAGAGATAGCTGCAGGCTTCGGGTGAGTGATAAAACTATATTAATCCGCTTGAATCAAATCGGGAAAGTAAAAAAACTTGAACGATGGGTACCTCATGAATTGAGTGAATCGAACTTACAAACACGCATCGACAGCTGTGTTACTTTGCTGAACCGACACAATAGTGAAGGGATTTTAATCTAATCATTACTTGTGATGAAAAGTGGATACTGTACGATAATCGGAAGCGCTCGTCGCAATGGCTGAACTCTGGAGACCCAGCCAAATCCTGCCGTAAACGAAAATTGACTCAGAAAAAGTTGTGAGTGTTTGGTGGACTAACGCCGGTATCGTTCAGCAGCTTTCTAAAATCTGGCCAAACGATTACGGCAGATATCTATTGTCAGCAACTGCAAACCATGAAGGAAGAACTGGCTGCTAAACAACCGAGATTGGTCAATCGCTCTAGGCCACTGCTGCTTCACGACAACGCAAGACCACACACTGCACAACAAACAACCATTAAGTTAGATGAGCTACAATTGGAATGTCTGCGACATCCACCGTACTCCCCGGACCTTGCTCCAACAGATTACCATTTTTTCCGGAATTTGGACAACTTCATACAAGGAAAAAAATTCAACTCCGATGCGGCAGTCCAAACCACCTTCAAAGAGTTTTATTGATTCTCGCCCCCATGTTTTTTTTAGAAAAGGGATCAATGAACTACCTATGAGATGGCAAAAGTGCATAGATAACAATGGTGCATACTTTGATTAATTAAATATATTTTACAAAAAAAAATGACTTTATATTCCTCCCGTACAAAACGCCAATTTCATATGTAAGGACCTAATATATTGCATAAGAATACACATCCAGACTCGGAACGTAAAATGTTATAGGCCGTACAAGCACTTGTTCCGTGTTGGATTCGAACCCACAGCACAGCCTGTGTGTTACGGAGCCTTCAAATTTTGCTATTTTTTTATTTACGGTCTAATGAGATGTCCGGGTGCGATGGATGTAACAGGCTTCGCAAATTATTGATAAGCATGCTTTGAATGACTGAAGTATCGTCAAAAGCTTTTCAGTCAATTATCATTGTATTTTCCTAACTATATGCATGACTCCGTCTGAGTGAACTCTTGGATTAATGTAGACTGATTGCCCGAGCAATTACACCAAAACAAAAGCAATGTTATTTTCTGAGTTATCTTATTTATCCATTGTAATACTCTATCACTTTGACGTTTGGACAGATAATACAAGAAAAATTTAACATTAGATTTGCATAAAAATCGAATGCACAAACATAAAATAATTTTGGAAAATGAAAATAGAAATTTACTCACAGACACAACAATTTTTTGTAGGAATTTGGAGAAAAGCTTTCTGGTTACATTTACGAAAAATACAGACCAATTATCTCTATTAAATAAGAAATTTCTTCAACATTTGCTACCAGCAAAATGTGTGTCTGGGATCCTTCAAGTACATCTGTTCCGTATCAATGGGTCCTTGGGGACAGTCTTACTTTAATAGCAATTAGTGTGAATCTGTATTTCGTTTAATAGTTACCAGAACTTTCGTATTATATCACGTTTCCCGCTTATAAATTTTCAAAGATATGTGGCGAGGTAGATTTAATAGCTTGAACAATTATCTGATAGCGTCGCAGTCCCTTAATTTATAAATCAGCAATTAAATATTTAATTATTTATTGAAACTTACAGCCGTCATAACAGGATATAGAATGCAAAATCTTTCTGATAACATTTTAAAATAAAAAATAAAAAAACTGCCATGTCGCATACCAAGCGTAGCAACTTTGGCAAATTACTCACTATGAGGCAATTAATGGCGGATGGCTTTTTTGTTTCAACTTTTGATATTCTGTAACATATTTACATGATGATGATGATACTGGCGGTTGTTGAACACCATGGCCTTGTTAGGCGGCAGAATGCACTGTCTCCAGGTGAAAATATTCTAAGAACCTGTATGCCTGTATACGTGGTAGATTCATGCTACATCTATATTAATAGTATAGTTGTAGCACGAATGGGTCGGCTCGACCGGGGAAGGACCACACTCTCACAGAATACCAGCGTAAAATAGCAGCTTAATGCTGTTGTGTTTCGTTTGGTGAGTGTAGAAACAGGGAGCCCTTTTACTGATAAAGAGGCATTCCATCTTAGTCCTCACGGCTGACAACGCATCTGCATTTATTCGCAAACGAGGATAGATTTAGATGTCTATAGGCCACAACAACCACTTACCATCAGGTTGACTGTGCTCGCTTGTCAACCTATCCTAAAAAAAAAAGCTGCATTGGTCCAGGAAAATGTTCAGCAACACTTTCGAAGTAGAATCATTCTTTACTACAACGTATGCAACGTTGCTATTAAACGTCCTCTATTAGAATAACAATCTATTATTTGATTACGGCAGAGACAATATAATGTGACGACTTCTATACAGTCTTAACCTGGAACTTTGAGATTACATTTTCAAAATATTCTTTTAACTTTATTTTCTTTAAAGCGTTTCACCCACACTGATTTTCTTCTGTATCGTGGAATAGTTTACTTCATAAATGCTAAGGACAAACATTCAGACTTGGAACAATCAGTTGCATATGTATAATGATAAGTATTTTATAAGACATTTCGTGTAAAGTTTACTAAATACATTTATATAAAATTATAATAACTATTGACATGTACACTTGATTTGATAAATATTTTTTTTAAATTTAAGACTAGATAAAACTTTGTACTTTTTTTTTTGTTTAATTAATTGTTGACATCCATCTTTATGTGTTTTATGAATTTTTAATCTTGAATTTATTATAATATTATAATTAAACTTTTTTTTGATAGAATCATGTAAATTTTATAAAATTATGTATTTGCAATCTACTGGCAAAATATGCTTGTACTATATTTAATCATATTTCTTGCAAATAAATTATTATTATTATTATTATTTGGGGTATTTGGGGTATAGTTTTCTAATCTGGTTGGGCTGTATGAATATATAAATGAAAATGATAAATATACATAAATATAATAACATAAAATTAATACATGCATAAATAAAAACTCAGTTTTCGATCCACGAGACCGTATTTCAGAGCGAGCTCTTGGTGTAGAATCCTGGCTACTAGGTTGTACCTATGCAAGTACTGAAGAGAAGAAGAAGTAGTGAAGAGGCTCGGGAGTGACTTTTGGTCGAGAACCTCTTGAAACTGTCGGGCGAGCACAGCATGACACACCACGAAACCCTTCAGCCAGTAGTGATGCAGGCCGTCGAGTCCCGGACTTTTCCAGTTCGTACGGACCGCCTCAGCTACGTCATCCGGCGTTATGATGACGGGGTCCATGGGCGTAACATTCGCACACTGACTCGCCACAACTTCCGTCCAAGGGCCCTCGCTGTGGTTTACGAGCTCTGACCACAGGCCGCGCCAGAATGCGATAGTGTCGGCCTGATTCGGTGCTGAGCCCGTTCCACGTATCATTGGCCGCTCAATGTTCATCAGACCTCTTCTGATCACTCTGGAAGAGACGATTCTGGTTGAACCGTGTCTACCTCTCGGTATATCGCCGAATCCGCTTCCCCCAAGCAGCGATTCTCTGCTTCAGGTCGTCTATGCGCTCGGTCAGTTTCTGCGTTATATCCGGCTGGGACAAACTGATATTTGTCCCAGCAGACGCCATCCTGACGGTGCGCACAATTCTCGGCCTATTATTGCCCGACCTGAAGCTTATCAGTCTGCCGATGAGGACCCTTGCCTTTGCGATACGGTCCTCAATCCTTCTTCTCCAGACTGGGATAGCGCTACTTTGCCCAGAGCACGTCTGAACAATACGACAAACTGCCAAAGCGGCGCCAAAGAGTATTGAGTCCGTATCGCAAAGGTCCCGGCTGGTTTCCAAAAAGGTTACCAGCAATGGGTTCAGGGCTGTCACGACATCCCGATTATGCTTGCTTATGGTTATACGCGGGAGTTAAGGTCGATTTTCGAGAGGCGTACAGCGCGTTTCCACAATCGCCTCCTCCAATTTACTCCTCATCTGTTCTAGTTCTTGGGTGACCATTCCATCATCGTCTGAATCAATCAAAGCGGGAAGATCCATGGCGGCTTCCACATATGGCTACTGATCTATGGCCTTAGGAGCCGCATCCCCAGCTATAGCTGGTTCATTCGATGAGGGAATAGCCTCATGCCGTAGTCGTTCGAATTCGGACGATGAATGCGATGGACGCGGGATGAAATGTGCTTGTTTTCTTTACCAACACACGGAATAATTCACAAAAATAATATACAACTAGGGATAGAATATATATTCGACCGGAGGACACGGTGGAGCACACCGTGGAGGTGTGCCCTGCTTGGGCGGAGCACCGCCGTGTACTCGTAGCGGCGATAGGCGGCGGCGACCTCTGCGTCCGGCCTGGTCGAAGCCATGGTCCGGCGAGACGGAATGGGATGCCGTCACCACCTTCTGCGAAGCAGTGATGCTAACAAAGGAGGTGGCGGGCGGGAGAAGGAAAGAGCAACAGCTTTCCTTCCCGGCCGCCGCAGGAGACGCCCCGGGCGTCAGGGGCTACGTCGTGGCCCTGACCACCGTAAGCGCGGACCTGTGGACGGCGAGCAATGGGTAGCTCGCCGTCCGTCCATCTAACGACGACAGGCCGTGTCGACGGCGCGTTTTGTTCCGCGCGCCTCAAAGGCTGTCAGCAGCGTGAAGGGGCCGCAAGGAACCCGACGCCTGCCGGGGCTGCGGGCTGTTCGAGATACCGCGGCTCCGGAACGTAAGGGCACTGAAGGAACACGGATGGTTTTGGTCAGTAAAGTCTGACCTCCTTCCGCTCCACCCACAGCGAAGGCGTCATTAGATGATTTTCCATCCGCAAAAAAAAAAAAAAAAAGGGATAGAATATATTAAGTGCTTGTATGTCCATCCAATCGACACAAAATTGCGGTAGATTTACTTATGATGATGAAATTTATTATATAACTTAAATTAAATGTTATTTTAAGGGAAAATAAGAGAAGGATATTTGCTATTTAATTAAACATCCGTTACAGCCTATCAAAAGTGCACTGCAAAACATAGGCCTTCCATAGATTGCTATAACAAATTCTCAGCTATACCCTCATAGGGGAATTTCGCAATAGTTGCTACGCTTGGCAGACAATTTTTTTTTAACTTTCAGTTGTTATCAAGAAAATGCTGCTGTTCATCTCCTATTCAAAATACTAAATACATATGAAAGTATATACGCTACATATAATAAAAAACATTTTTTTTAATTTTTGTCTCTCTGTCTGTCTGTCTGTTTGTTCCGGCTAATCTTCGAAATGGCTGGACCGATTTTGATGGGACTTTCACTGACAGATAACTGATATTATAAGGAGTACCTTAGGCTACTTTAATTTTAGAAAAATAATTAGGGTTCCGAGCAAAAAAATAAAACCCTAAATTACACGCGGGTGAAGTCGCGGGGAACAGCTAGTATCAACTAAAATTGCATGACATGAATGTACTAATTAGATTATTTGTGCTATGTTTCACCGCAATCGGATAATTAGTTTTACAAAGATAGCAATAAAAATTGCATCAGAATTGGGGGTTAGAGGGCTACCCTACGCTCCGCCCCAATTATTTTTGAGTCGACCATATATGAAACCATTCTTGCGCAATAAATAACCGATGGTCGTTTATGGTGATCGTTGTGACTCAATTTTCTATATCGGAAAAGCAATATTCAAATATACGTAACCTAATAAGCTTCGAGGGGGATTTGAATAATAAATTCTAAAGCGTTCAAGCATCAAATTCAGAAGTAGTCCATTTTAGCTTTGTAAAATAATTAATAACAGATTTGAAAATGAAACATAGTATTGGGGTGAGTGAAGCAACAAGACTCGCTATTTACTTATTATTATGTGGGGTATCTATATAGTTTTCTCATCTGGTTGGGCTGTATAAATATATAATTGTTAATTAAAATGATAAAAATACGTAAATATCAATAAAATGAAATAAATACTAAAAAAATTACATAAATAAATAAAAACGCAACCAGATGGAAGCCCTCGGCATCGACATTTGTCGAGCTTGTCACCATCCCGGTGAATCACTTAGGCATGTCATCTCTGGTTGTTCGGCGCTTTCTAACTCTGAGTACTTGCGTAGGCACAACCTAGTAGCCAGGATTCTACACCAGGAGCTCGCTCTGAAATACGATCTCGTGGATCGGAAACTGCCTTATTATAAGCACATGCCGGAAGCCGTGCTCGAAAATGACCGCGCCAGGCTCTACTGGGACCGGGCCATCATCACAGACAGGACCATTCTTGCGAATAAGCCTGATATTGTGCTGATGGACCGAGCACAGTCAAGGATATTTTTGGTCGACATTACCATTCCATGTGACGAGAACCTCGTGAAAGTCGAAACAGATAAGCGAAAAAATATCTGAACCTGGCTCACGGGTGACCGACATGGGGGTGGACTGCCGACCGAAATTATACCTGTAGTCGTTTCTGCGAACGGGTTAATCCTGGTCAGCCTCTCGGGTCATCTGAGGTGACTGGGACTCCGGACGGACCGCTCCAAGCTCAAATGCAGAAGGCGGTGTTCCTCGATACCGCCCGCATCGTCCGCCGGTTTCTTTCCCTTTCCCCTAACCCTCGGCCGTTTGGTCTTCCTGCTGAGGCTTCCATCTGGTTGGGTTTATTTATTTATGTAATTTTTTATGTATTTATTTTATTTTATTGATGTTTGTGTATGTTTATCATTTTCATTTACAATTATATATTTATACAATCCAACCAGATGAGAAAGCTGTTTAGATACCCCACATAATAATAATAATAATTATTATTTTATTAAGTGTACAATTTTTAAACAGAATCCACGAAAGTGTTTTCCTTGTTTAATAATAAATACCAATTGCTTAGAGCTTTCAATTATTTATTAAATAATCACTTTTACAAAAAAAAAAACGGTAAAAAAATCTTCTCACCTTATTAAAATGCATAAAGACAATATACTACTACGGTTTCTTTACTTATGTGATACAACATTGAATAACTAGATAAAGTCCATCTATTAAGTATATTATTTCTTCTTCTTTATCTCGTGAAAGTTCACCGCTGTACACACGCCCTATCCAGTTTTAGAGACGATTTGCTATAATCGTCACGCTTGGCAAGCAAATTGACGATCGCAGTACCAGACGCATTGCACTTTTGTCGCTTATATTATAATATTATACTTTATTCCAGAGCTATAAATGTGCCTGACTTGGCTCGACTCACTTTTCTGTAAACCAGTTTTTTCTTTTTTTGTTAAAATGTACTAGAAAATTTACTTTATTTCATCCCCATAGCTAACCCCTTAAGTGAAAACTTCAAATTTCGATCGACTATATTCATTCATTCATGAAAACGTTTAGGGTACATAAGATATAGGTATATCTTCTATAACCTGATGAAACTGTGAGGCGAAACCGGTCGGTTTTTATAGTTAGTATATCAATAATTTAAAATAAATATTGTAAAACAAGTACAAGTGTTTATCAAATCACAAAAATTAATCGAATTTCACCAAGTGGCAACACTCGCAAGCATAAATTATATGTTATGAAATTCTAAAATATTATTTATAAAAAAACTGTTCCACTCCTTCGCAGTACGCATTATGAAAGATAGGTATTTTACATTTGGCATTACACGACATAATATATCACTTTATTATTTTCTCCTTTTTAATAGTAATAGTATTTCTTCTCCATTTTATATAAAATAATAATGGTTCAACTGCGGATTTTCAACAACAGTATTTTCTTTTCATAGAAAATATCAAACACGTTTTGATTTAACGTTCGTGTATCACGCAGTATACAAGTAACGAACTCTTTCCCAAAGCGTATTTTCAATTTCAATTACGTCTATAATAAGGACGACGAATGTAAATATATTTTCTATACACATTGAAATTAAATTTTCTTGTTGGATCTCGCTATACCGGAATTCGTAAATTAATGTAAATGTCATAGGTTGTATGTAGAGCAGTGATAGCTCAGAGGCTAAACGCTCGCTGTAAAGTTCACAGTACGCGAGCAACGCAAGTTCGAACTCCGCCGATACCGCATAAGTTGTTGATTGGAAATTGCTGATTCACCACTACCTCTGCCATGTACATTGTAGGTAAATTTACATGTCCAGCAATTAAATTTAGAGGACATATGAAGGTCGACGCCACGCAATGATTCGGCATACTATATTTTTTATAGGTTAGGATGAAAACGAGCACAAAGTCCACCTGATGGTAAGTGGTTCCTGTGACCCATAGACATCTTCATCTGTCCTCAATAAAGAATCAAAATGCAGATGCGTTGTCATCCGTGAAGACTAAGATGGAATGCCTCTTTTCCAGTAAAAAGGGTCTCCGGTTCTCTACACTCACCATACGAAAGAAAGCAGTGTTAAGCTGCTATTTTACTACTGTATTCTGTGAGAGCATGGTCTTCCCTGTCGAGCCGACCTTCGTGCTACAACAACTATGCCTAATGGCTGCAGCATGGCTCCACGTGTAAAAATATAGTCTATGGTCGGTATTCAGAGACAATCTCGAGTTTAAACTTAGTCTACTCACTACCTAAATTTGAGTCTAAGCCTGTGAAGGCTGAGTTTGTACTCGAATTTGTCTCTGAATACCGGCCTAAGAGATGCTTCATACAAGCTTCTCAAAAATGAGGGAATGATTGCGCCTTGCGGTGAGAGTGAATTTACTTTATTTTAGTTTGACTTAAATTTTGACCTCCTTACGAATACTCAACGGAGTTTTTATGTTTAAGATTGATTTGCTAAAGAAACTGACATCATACCGTACCATGGAAAATTACTTTTGCGTCTGGAAATTCAAAACTATTTTAAAAATTGAAATTTAATATGTTGGAGAAGTTAAAAAACCTTAATTGAAGGGAAATACGTTTATATTTCAAATATATATTTTACATCAATTTGATCTTTCTAAATGTTTAATTAAATTATGAATTTTTATCTTTGAATGTAACAAAGATTATAGGTAAAACAAAAAGGGTTCAATTCGTTATTATACGAAGTACTATGAAGTGGTAAAAAGCATTTAGAAATCGACTAAGATAACTTATTCATGTAAATCAAGAAATATTTAATAATAGGATTTTTTTACTTACCGATTATAAATTCTTAAATTCGGTTCCTATTAATGGATCAGTAAGCTGATCGATTGATGTGTGGCAATATAACTCGGAGAACGAACGACTAAGGAAAAAAAGTTTCCGAGTAGCGGTCACGTAACTGTATGTGAATTGTATGGCGGCCCCCTACTAAATGGAGTGACACACTGGTAAGAGATGCATAAAGTCGATGGATACAGGTTGCTAAGGACAGTGTGTTATAGAATTCCTTGGGGGAGGCCTAAGTTAGTAGTGGACTTGGGCTGTAATAATGATGATAATGGTTCGAAGCCTGCGAGCACCAATGAAATTATTAATGAACTAGCTGTTACCCGCGGCTTCGCCCGCATGGTCACTGGGAAATGAACTATTTATTGCTTTTTGAATTGAAAGAAAACTGAGTTTTATAGATTTGTCAGAGATGCAGCCATTAAAAGGAAACTGAGCAAAATTGATTCGTCAGCCTATTTAAATGTTTTGAAACGCAGCGTATAGGAAAGCATGAAAATAGCCTGTTTATTCCAAATGGAAATGGGATATTTTTTTAATTAAAGGAAACTGAGCATAATTATCCGTCAGGGATGCAGACTTTTGAAAGAAACTGAGCTAAATTGATTCGTCAGAGATGCAGTTTTCTGAATTGAAAGGAAACTGAGCCAAATAAAATATCCGTAAGAGATGCAGCCTTTTGAGTTGAAAGGAAACTGAGCTTACTAGGTCCGTCAGAGGTGCAGCATTTGAAATTGAAAAACTGAGCTAAATAGGAAATTTTTGAATTGAAAAGGAAGATCTGTAGAATTCTGATTAATTGATTGTGGGAATTTTGGAAAAAACTAACTGAACACTATTTTAAGACGCTACTGTACACAATGTTATATGTTTTTCCATTCAGGGAAAGAATGTGGAAATTCTGGGCATTTGACATACACGAACATGCTACTACAGGCTGACCATGAGAAAGCGGTTTTCTAAGTTGACCCCGCTACCTGTAACGTTTGCCCTTGCGCTTTATTAATTGTCATTGCAAAACTGAGCTTAATAGGAACTGCAACCTTTGAATTGAAAAGGAAGATCTGTGGGAATTATAGGGATCCGTGGTATAATAACATTTTCACCTTTTCCTACGCCTGTCAAAATGTAGCACCGATTATGTTCCGTCCAAGATGTGTGTTACGCAGCCTTGTCCCGTTACATAACCGAGAGCATCTAAATTCGCATTAGCATGACTGGGACGCCTAATTTAATGGAAGCTTATGTGAGGCACACCGACAACTCTAGAGAATTTAGAAACTCTACGGGATATGAAGTGCTCTGTTCTGTGTCCATAACTGTGTCTACTGACATACTCTGTTATTTCTCCTGCTACTTCGCTTATATCTGAATTTGTTAACGTTCTCATTTTTGGTGCAAGAATCGCCCTTTCAACAATCCATTTGTCTTCATGCATGTTGTTCGTTAAATCTGAATAAACGCTCGCAATTAATTCGAATGACTCTGTACTAAATTACAAAATCTCTCGTCAATTTAACGCAGCCCTCAGCATCCGTTTCCAACCGCCCATCGCCAATTTTAATAGTGTGTCAGTTTCCAGCATTGATATCATTATACAAATGCGCTCTCATATTCGTAGTTAAACTGAATTTTGTCACCTTGTTCCATAAAATAGACGACTTGAGGCATGTTTAATTTCATCTGCAGGTGTGCTTTCAATGACAGGTAAAGTTTGGAAAGTCACCAGCAATCAAAACCACCGTACCTCCATTACATCGGTATTGCTGCGCAAATCCTGGAGCGTTCGATTTAGTGCTTCACAGCTTTTATGCGACATTGTACTTTCCCACACTAAAATGCATTGTCGTAGCATTATACCTCGTGCACTATTTTTGCTAAAGTTGCAGATCGGCGATTCTTCCTGGGCTAGATTTAGAGGAGTTTTAAAACAGAATGTGCAGTGCGGCCCGCTTAGCAGCGTGGCATACCGGAGGAAGCTACGGCCACAGCAATGTTTTATCTTTCCGTACTTGCGCTAATAATAATTAACAAATGTCTTCCAGTTCTCCAGGGCATCTTAAAGAAAAGTGCACCATTTCCAGATTCAATTTGTCCTAATACTTTGTCAAAAACTCGTTTTGTTCAGGGCCAAGGGATACAGATTCGGCTACTGCTGCAAAGCTGGTATATCGTAGTTTGTTTCACGTATAATTTCATCACTTAGTTCATTTTCGTTGTTCGCTGAGGCTTATCATTCCAAAGTCGCTTAATTTTTTGCCTACCATTGCCACTTTATCTTCAATTTTCCAAGTGCTTCATTATAAATGTGTTCATTGTATGTCATGTTCGTGTGTGTCTGCTGTAAACTTCGCAAAATATCTTCCGCCATGTACTTTATATTTGTCCCCAATTTATGTGCATTAGATAGCCCGCAAGATGATAAGAGTTGCATAAAGATCCTAATTTTGGCTGGTGACTGGCACTGCACAGCTTCCTCCATGGTTTCATCCCAGTGATTATCGTTTCTAAAAGATGCAGAGCTTCACATGCTTCTCTATAAGTTGCGCATTCCTGACCGTTGACAGTTTTAAGGTCTTATATCCTGGGACCCCGAACATGGTGCAGCAGCAATCGTAAACAGAAACATTCAAAATTAGTTACATGGACGGTATATACACGACCAAGGGCATCTGATGACTTTACACCGGGCCAATTTGCAACAGGCGCGCCTTGAATACAGCGTTTCCACCTTCCTAGATGTGTTCCAAGTATAATAGCGGGGGACTTCAGAATATAACAACGTTTTTGCAAAGGGGTCGTTTGACAAAGTTGAAAGAAGGCTGTTAGTGTAGTTTTTGGCGGTGATGCAATTCTTTCTTGGAAATTTCTTTCGGTGAAATATACACGCTCTCCATTTTCTAAGTGCACAGCAAGGTGAGTAACTGTTGGGTGCCTTTCGTGTAAAGGAAGCCAAGGAGACGCCATGCTGCCTCGTTACTGCTGACATAACGCCCTGCTTGAAGGTCTGTACTTCATTAACGGTTTGCCTCACCTTCACTCCTGAGATTAAATATTGCTTGGTCAAGCTTCCTTTATTTATGTACTTACAGATATACTTGATTGCGCGAACAGAGCTACATGCTTCTATTAATGTGGGCATTAAACATTTTACATAGAATGGGCGAATACGGGACAATCCAGCTGTTATCTAAGGTTTCGAACGCTCCAGAGCGAGATTTGATTGTAACTTTCCTGCCACCATCTTCGGGAGCTCTGCGTCTGTATAAAGGGTAGCCATTGTCATTGTGCACTGTTTCTTTTAATAGCTGTTTAGGGAATTTCTTTGTACATTTTCCTTCTTTCATACATGGCGATATTGAATTTCGTGCTCCACATGGACCGTGAATCATATTTTGGACGATGGTATCATACAATTCTTTACCTTGCTCAGGATCCGGAATCTCGGCGCTTATTATGTCGTCTATTTTGCTGGGCCGCAAATTCTCTTTAAGCTATATTAGAATGTGGGCATGCGGTAATCCTCTTTTTTGCCATTCAATTGAATACATGAAGCACTGCACCTCTCCGAAAATTTTCCCTTTGTTAATTATAAAGATTAATTTTTGTACTTTTAATCTAAATACTCTAGCAACTAAATCATGTCTGTCAGTACTTTTTTGGCCCGGCATTAGCTCCTCGGTTATTTCTTTCCATGTGGGATTGCAAGTCAAAGTATCAAAAATATCAGGTCTTCCGTAAGTTCGTACATAGGCGAATGCGTCTTGTGTGTACTCATGTAGGTAGCGGGGACTGTTAACGAATGATGAGGGCAGAATTATCATTTTACCTAAATCTCTGGGGTTTACATTGGCGTCGCTAGAAACTTCATCTTGTAAATATATATAATTCTCAACGCGCAGCTTTTTTGATTTAAAGATATATATCGGAGACGTTCACTTTCTACCTTCACATACATGTCTACCAAAAATTTATGAAATAATTATCTTCACCGGGCTAAGAGTTTAAAATCATTTCTCGCAACAACATATGATACCATAAAATCCATACATGATACTTTTTGTTCAAGTAGGCTCCTTTGTGACCGGGTTAATGAGTGGAATTTGAAAATGATAACCCTCTTGTCCTTTGCAATAAATCAATGGGTATTGCCGAGCGTCATAAAACTTGTGTGTATCATCACGTGCTCGCAAGACAATGTCGTAGAAAATTGATCACCACTAATTGGCTGCTATTTCGTTTATCAAGGTGCATTGTAGCGCCTTTCATGCTCCTCGAGGGTCCGATCTCCGTGAATGACGACTTTATAATCCTCTTCAGGTAGGTTTTCTAAAGCAGTTTTAAATGTTTTGACTAAAATGTTACGTTCATGCAAGAATCTTTGAATTTTGAACACTGTGTCTCTCTCAACTTCCTGGATAAATTGGCAGCGACGGTCTACCTCAATTTCTTCGTCACCCATAAAATATACTTGTAAAAATTTATGCTGTTCGTTTTCAGCTGGAAAAAGTGAACCTATTCTATGATAAATTTGCCCTTCCACCGTAAATATAGGCGAAAATCACAGCATTATTATTTCCCGGTCAACTCCGAAGGACGTCATTTGAAAGCATGAGTTATATTTCGGATCCTGTTTAAAAAGCGCCGTGACTCATTAGCATCATATAAAAAGAAGTTTTCAAAGGTTCTGGTTCCCCAAACGAAGAGACACTTTGCCATTGGAACAGCACATGCCTGCGGTCTCATCTTTCCATTTAAAAGCGCTGCAAAATCGACACCTTGTCCATCAGTCCGATAACAACTAACCTGTGATTTTATAATCAATCAACGGATCATAATTGAATGCTGCGTCATTAAAAACCGACCAATTGTCTCTGAAAATTTTGTCGACGTTCAGCTGGAGCTGTGCATACATCTCTTCGCGCCTGTGTCTGTTCTGGTGTTTCAGATGCCCTTATATAGTGAATTGACGTTCAGCTTGCTCAATGAGGTCTGTGTTGAGTTTCATCAGGTGTTTCCGCGGCTCTTAAGGCGGCCTGACGTTCCGCTTGTTCGAATAGCCTTTGCTGACTTTGAGCAGGTGTTTCAGTAGCTCCTAAAGTAGATTGACGCTCTGCCTGTTCAAGACGCCTTTGCTGACTTTGATCAGGTGTTTCAGTAGCTCTTAAAGTAGCTTGACACTCTGCCTGTTCAAGACGCCTTTGCTGACTTTGAACAGGTGTTTCAGTAGCTCTTAAAGTAGCTTGACGCTCTTCCTGTTCAAGACGCCTTCGCTGACTTTGAGATGGTGTTTCAGAAGTTCTTAAAGTATATAAGATACTCTTGAAAGGCTGGACTTACGTTTGCGAGGCATTATGAAGTAAGAAAAAACCTATTTATAAAAAAAACGTTAAAATACCTAAAAGGAATTAAATTTCCTTTTAAATATTTTTTTTAAAAGCAAATCCAAAATATCTAAAAGGAATAAATATTCCTTTTAAATATTTTTTAAAATCAAAACAACAAAACCAATTCAAGACACAACACGAATCCGAAAACGATAGCCAAAAAAAATCGAATCAACTTAAACCAAATGAAAATGAAAAAATGAAAATGAAAAAATCTTTATTCAGTATCTTTTACACATAGTAACATTACTAATGGCCGGAATCTCCTTAAGTATTATGATACTTGTGTTAGGAGACCCCGCTCACCTAAGATTACAAAAACATTGTATTACAGTAAGTATTAACTACAGCAAGACAATATCAACAGTTAGGAGTAAACGGTGTCAAAAGAATCATTATAGTTAATTAATAGTGCTAACCGAGGAAGCGCAAAAAATTGATTGACAATTTAATTTAACAAAAACTTTAACAAATTGTTAAGTTTATGTAATGTATATATGTATGTGTGTATGTGTGTGTGTGTGTGTGTGTGTGTGTGTATGTGTGTGTGTGTGTGTGTGTGTGTGTATGTGTATGTGTGTGTGTGTGTGTGTGTGTGTGTGTGTGTGTGTGTGTGTGTGTGTGTGCATGTGTGTGTGTGTGTGTGTGTGTACGCCACATGTCTTGCATGTGGTGTGTATGTTAGTTAGTGGTGGTGTCTCAAAGGATGGTGGCCCACTTGCCAGAATATAGACCGACGGTTGAAACCTATAAAGTTTAAAATAAATCACTTTAAGCAGATCTGTGAGCCCGTTCTAGTTCTAGAAATTTGGTTTGGTGGCTCCACCCAGACTTGATACAGTAATTAAGAATAGATTGGGCTAGCGTATATATATATTTGTTTCTCTGCATCGGCAACGTGTCTTAAAGTCTTAAGAATCCAAGTAAGTTTGCAATTCTGCCAATCAGTAGGTCAATGTGGCCACTCCAAGTAAGGCGCTGATCAACCATTACTCAATTTACTTGGTTTTAGATATTTTATTTATGCTATCACATGAGCAATTTTGGTTGGTGATATTGTTACATGAGTGAATTTTTTTTATTTAAGTCTGAATTTGGCTGTGTATTGTTATAATTTGTGAAACATATATAATTGGTCTTAGAGACGTTTAGAGTCAATAAGTTTTGTCTAACCAACGAGCTATTAGTACAGACCTTCCTGAGCAAAGCCATGTACTTCGTCCCATGTCGAACCAGAGAAAACTACAGCGGTGTCGTCTGCATATGAAAATAATTTACCATTAAGAATATCCAAGTTACAAAGGTTATTGATGTAAATTAAGAAGAGCGTTGGTCCCAACACACTCCCCTGGGGGACACCATATGTTGTGTCTGCTAGCTCGCTGATACAGTCACCAACTCTAACACTCTGTTTACGATCACGCAAATAATCACTCAGCAAAGCTAGGGAGTACCCTGATGCCACTGATTCCAATCTGCACATAAGGATGGTGACAGAGATGGTATCGAAAGCCTTCTGAAGATCTAGAAAAACTGTAATGCACTTTTTATTTTTATCGACATTTTCAGTAATGTGAGACGTTAATGTACTTATAGCGTCTTCTGTTGATATCCCTCGCCTAAATCAAATTGGGAGTTAGATATTAGTTGATATTTGTTTAGGAAGCTGATTAATCTGTTATTTATAATTTTCTAATATTTTTGAAAGAACTGGAAGGACTGATATAGGTCTATAGTTGCTGGTTTCGTCTCTATCTCCACCCTTATGTACTGGAGTGATAATAGCATGTTTGAGCGCAGTAGGAAAGGTACCTGTCTTATGCAGAGGTTAGCTAGTGAGCAATAACAGGGGCTATTACTTTGCCAACATGTTTCAGAAATTGGTTTGTATACCATCCCATCCCGCAGCACTGTCTGATTTTAAACCCATTAAAATTTCATAGACCTCATCCGGTCAGTTTCTAATAAGACAAAGGAAGAGGTAGAGTGTAAATCACCAGAATTATCAGAAAATGTATCCCAATTTGTATGACGCAATAAAATATTATCAGCTAGGAATTTGCCAATATTAGCAAAATAGGCATTTATGTAATTTACAGATTCTTTAGGGGTTGATTTACAGTTAAGAAGTTCTATATTCTATAAATCACAAAACAAATCGCAGAAAACCGAAATCGAAAGCAGTAGTCAATATAAATATAACCAACGAAAAATGAAGTAAGTGTATAGGTACCGTATATACTATCTATACTATTAATATTCCTTTGAAATATTGTTAAACAACCTAAAAAAACGAAAACCAATTCACGATTCTAAATAAATAAAATCCAAAATCAAAGCCAGAGTCTAAATATGTAAAGGAATACCAACCAAATCAACAAAACCGATCCAAGAAAATACAAATCCGAAATGAAAGCCAATATAAATCCATTCCTTAACCAAATCACAAAGCAAATAACAAACAACCGAAATCGAGCAGGTAGTCAGAATAAGCTACGAAATAGAAACAATTTAAGCGTATAGGTACCGTATGCACTATAAGTTGACGCTCGGCTCAACGGCGGGAGTTAAGTACATGTCAGGAAACATTTCGTTACCGCGTTTTAAAAACCTAGTAACGACATCTAGCGGAATCAATTTAAACTATGTATACGTTAGTTAATAAGAACTCTCAAAAATATTTTTTTCTTATAATTTTGCACAATTTTTCTTGTTATGTACCGATTCATTCATAACCACATATAAGAACTGTATTCATTTCCGTTCAATAAATATTACTAAAACTTATTAATAAGGCTTACTAAGAACTATTTCTACCATTGTTAAGTAATAGTTAAGGGTGAAAGCGTGACAGGTGGTGATAGTATTTCTGATCCATACTTATAATCACGCCTGTAACCCTTGCGGGTAGGCAGAGCATCAACGGATTACTTAATATCGTCTGCGAGGTTATCGCCTATTCTGTGAATTACGATGCACCAAAACGTTTGAAGAAAATCAGCTGGTGAATTTTATGTTTTTTATCGCTCTCTTCCCGGTCCTGCGTGGAAAAATACAGATCCATACATTTTTTATCTTAATTTTGGTAAAAATACATAATAATCCAGATATTCTGACCTTCTGTGTTCGTCCATCGTACCGTCGTCCATCTTATAGAATTACGGTGGCGCCACCAGCTGAATTTAATGCAACATATTCGATTTTCCACGGGAATGATATGTTTTCCGCTGAAAAGTAGCCTATGTCACTCTGGCCACCGAACTATCACCATACAAATAATCATGCCATGCCGACGCTCTTTTGCGACGTGGAAGAAGGACAAACTTGTGCAACATATTCAATTTTCCCACGGGAATGAGATGTTTTTCCGCGAAAAAAAGTAGCCTATGTCACTCTACAGCCACCGAACTATCCCCATACAAAAAATCATGCCATGCCGACGCTCTGTTGCGACGTGAAAGAAAGACAAACAAACAAACACACTTTCGCATTTATAATACTCGTATTAAGTATGGAAGTATGGAAGTATGGATAGTATGGATTCTAGTGCTACATATACTTAACACTTTGTTTTTTTTAAATTAGTATTTTAATAATACTAATTTAAAAAAAAACTTTAAAAGTTATAATGGTTATTTCTTTATTCACTTTACTCATTCACTTAGTAAGTCTGATACGTATCTATTTTAGTCGAAGTGCGATATCTTGAGATAAATAAATCTGGATGTTGAATAATCAATCTCATGTGCATCCCGTTCATTAAGCAACCCCCGCCTCACCCCTGTCGCCACCTAAGGCGCGGCCAACTAGTAGCGCGCGGACTATAAAATATGTGTACATGACTTAAAGTAGGTTTTCACTATTTTCATAGTTGTATACTTTTAGCCAATTTAAAATAATTTGTTTAACTTGGTGACTTTTTAAGTTATTTAACTTTATTTTTTTATTAATTATATTATATAAATGAGGTGCGATGGGCGAGACCTAGATGTTTAAGTAGACATTATCAATTGTAACTGTATAGTCGGTTTGCTAAGAAAGTGTCGATACACCCGGAGGCGCACTTATTATTTTGATTTTATTTTAACATTTTCTACTGTGTTCGTTAAATAAATATTTTTCTATTCTAATATTTCACTACGGCACTTCGTTTTAAAATGCCCAATTATCCTGTGCTTGTACGCCGCATACGGCGATCTTTTATGTCGCGGCGGCGCCTTTGACAAGATGCAGCACGTGCCAAGGCGGCGTGACATAAAGGCGACCGTATCTAAGCCATAGTAAGAAACAAAATAGTAGGCTATCTTCTAAGAAATGTACAGAACGCCGCTAATATGTGTGGGTGCCTGGCACGTGCCAGTACGGACTCGTACGCACGAGCCACAGCACGCACACAACGATATTTGCTAAGTCGGGAAGATCGGGCTGAGTCGGGTGTCACAGCTCCGCAATCACCTTTGTTTGAGTCTCGTGATATTTCGCGTGCCGCACCTATTTTAACTGTGCTTATACTTTACAAATAAAAAAACACATTAAACATATTATACTGTCTTTGGATGCCTCAACAACAATTCCGCAACACCAGAATTATCGTTCTTCAAAGTGTAGGTGACTTTCGTGTGAACACGAAAAGTGAGTACTTAAAAAAAAATTTCATAATAGTTAGGTAAAAAATATCAAAATGTATGTGAACCGTGTTTTGTTTGTTTATAACCTACCTACCTTCCTATCTTGTCAATTCAATGTGTGTTTAAACGTGGAGGTGATATATATAGGTTGGTTATTTTTTTTGACAAACATTGATTCTTTGAGAGGAAACTAAAGAAATGATTAACAAATATGATGCATGGTACGGTACAGGTACGTATCCCTATGTATTATGTTTGTTAATATTATTACTACTTATAAAACTAAATGAGACTTAGCTGTAAAACAAAAAGACAGTGACAACCGTGCGACAGTAGGCATTTAAGTCTCGTGCGGCGCGGCGCGGGACTTATCCTCATCATCATCATTACAGCCCTTCACAAGTCCACTGCTGAACATAGGCCTCCCCCACGGAATGCCACAAAGCACGGTCCCGAGCCACCTGCATCCATTGACTTCGTGCATGTCTTACCAGGTCGTCACTCCATCTAGTGGGGGGACGCCCTACACCTCGCCTGCCGGTACGAGGCTGCCACTCTAGAACCTTTCTTCCCCATCGGTTGTCGGTTCTTCGAGCTATATGGTGGCCCATTGCCACTTCAGCTTACTAATCTTTGGGCTATGTCGGTTACTCTGGTTCTACTGCGGTATCCTCATTTCTAATTTTATCACGCAGAGAACCCCGAGCATAGCCCTCTCCATAACTCGCTGAGCGACCTTGAGCTTCCTCATACGGCCAGCAGTGAAGGACCACGTCTCAGTTCCGTATGTCATCACTGGCAACACACTGGTTGTACAATTTAGTTTTGAGGTTTTGAGGTATGCCTGACGAGAAGATGGGTCGTAATCTCCCGACGCTGCCCAGCCGAGTTGAATCCATCGATTGACCTCTCGGTCGAAATTGGACTTACCTAGTCGGACTATTTGTCCCAGGTAAACATATTCGTCAACAACTTCGAGCAGGTGCTCCAACAACTACCGGCATAGGGTGACATGGACATTAACCTGATTTTTGTTTGTCCATGTTCATCTTAAAAGACCTATCCGTTGGGAGACCTATTGAGGTCATTGAGCATAGTGCTTAGGTCCTCCAGCGATTCTGCCATAAGAACTATATCGTCGGCAAATCGAAGGTGAGTGATGTACTCGCCATTGATGTTAATACCGTATCCTTTCAGTCCAGTAGCTTGAAAACGTCTTCCAATGCAGCGGTAAAGAGTTTCGAGGGATATTACGTCACCCTCTTACCCTCTCTGCAGTTGGATGGGTTTCGTACTCTGGTTCTGTACTCGGATAGCCATCGTAGCCTTACTGTACAAACACTTCAGCACTCGATATGCCGACAGTCCATTTGGCACCGCTGAAGGGACTGCAGCACCGCAAAATTTCGACGGAATCAAAGGCTTTCTCAGTCCACGCGCAGGGCAAAGTGGCAGATTGTACTCGTCGGTGTACAATTTGCCGAAGTATATGTGGTCTATGGTGCTAAAGCCTTTTCAGGCAGGATTGTTCGGGAGGCTGGAAGTCGTCGAGTCTGCATGCGAGATGATTCGTAATGACTCTCGAAAACAGCATGTAGACGCGGCTCAGAAGGAAATCGGTCTGTAGTTCTTCAAAGAGCGTTGTCGCCTTTCTTGAAGAACAAGACCACCGCATCTGCTCCACGCCTCCGGTGTAATGCCACCATGGAGACGGAATTAAGAGCTGAAGGACTTCAAGTACCGGTTTTCCACCCGCTTTCAGAGCTCCGCTGTAATTCCATCCTCGCCTGGGGCTTTGCCGTTTTAAGGTGCTGGAAGCCATTCTAATCTCGCTCAGACTGACGTCCGGGATATCATCGGAATAGTGTCGGATAAGACTTGCTCTTGGATCGTTACTCAAACTTGCGCGTGGCTCCAACGATGACGTGCGCACATTGCCCTCTCAATCTCACTCAAAATCTCAGGTGTCCGGAAGATGCTGCCACAATCGGTCTTCCTTCGACAGTTGGCTCTTTCTGGCAGACAGATCTCTGGCAAAGACTTTGGAGCCCTAGTTCCGCTCGATCGCTTCTTCAATACGAGCTGTATTGAAGTTGCGCAAATCCCGCGCATGCATTGGAGATCTGTCTGTTCAGTTGCCTGTATGCTGTCAAATCTGCTGAAGACTGCAGCTTCATCTTCCGTCTAAGAACCATGAGATTAAGAGTGTGATCGGAGGTTTTGTGTTCTTCCGACGGGTCTTACAGAAAGCTCCGACCATGGACAGTTTCCACAAGCTTGTCATTCATATCGTCCACTTCATTGCAAAATTCTAGGCACAAAACGTTTTGTAACTCGAGCTGAAAGTTTTCGGACTTTGGATTAGAGCACGAGGGGACGGGCGTTGACTTCATTAGACTTGACCTCTCCAACTAAACATTTAGGTTCAGTGTGCCTCTCACCATTCGGTGATCGCTGCCAGTTTTCACCCTCGCGATCACTGAGACATCACTGAACAGTTGTCGTCTGGTCGTCATAATGAAGTCAATCTCATTTTTATCGAACCGTCGGGGCTCGACCAGGTCCCTTTCTGTGGGGCCGCTTTTGGAAGAAAGAGTTCATCATAAAGTCCTTTTTCTCCATAAAGTCGGCCAGCTGCTATTATGGGTTCATGCCTATTTCAATTTCCCTACTTTCAGCTCACCGCTCTCTCTTGTGCCTAGTTTGCGTTGAAGAGTCTCCATTAACACCGTATAGTGGGTTTGGAGGAATGCATGGCTCTAGAGATATCATACATTTCCTCCACCTCCTCCGGGACTTATCCTACTATTCTGTTTTTACTATGTCTAAGCGAACAGACTATTTCTTTATATAAGAGGGGGCAAACGAGCATGCGGCTCACCTGATTGTAAGTGACTATCGCCGCCCATGAACAACCGCAACACCAGGAATTACAGTTGCGTTGCGGCCTTTAGAAAGATGTAGCTCTTTTCTTGAAGGTCCCTAAGTCGTATCGGTCCGGAAAATCGCCGGTGGTGACAATTCCACAGAGAAGTTGTACGAGGAAGAACTCCTTATAAACGCATAGTTGTGGACCATAAACATCCAGATGAGTGATTATCGTGAATTTTGACGCGATGTGCGTTTGTGAAATTTGGCGGCTGGAATTAATCCGAACAATTCCTCAGAGCACTCCCCGCGGTAGATTCGATAGAAAATGCAAAGGGATGCAACATACGCAGCGCCAGTGAATCGAGCCGATCAGAAAAAACTCGGTCGTCGACGATTCGAACCGCTCTGCGCTTGATGCGGTCAAGTGGAAGGAGCTGGCACTGGGGTGCCCCGGCCCAGAGATGAGAACAATATTCCATGTGAGGCCAAACTTGCGCTTTGTAAAAGTTGCGGCGGTGTATTCCCCCCGTCATAGAGAGTCGAGTTGGACGCAAAGAGAGAGCCTAACAGATCGGCTTTCTCCTTTGCGGCATGGGCCAGTGAGTCGTCCTCTCTGTGCAGAGATGGAAGAGATGGCTGACAGAAGTTCCCTTGGACAGCCTTGGCGAGAGACCAGAATGCAGTTCAGAAGTTCCCGAAGGAAGATGAACTAGCTTCTCGCCAATTCTGCCGATGTGCTCAGACCTTGCCTTGGCAATGACTCTTTTGAAGGACCTGGAGGCGGAATTATACTTCTTTTTAACAGCGCTGGTGTTTACATCTCGAGACGTTGATGCGTCAGCCCAGGCCCGGTAGCACTCCTGCTTATAGTGTGATGCTGTTTTACAGGAGCGACCAAACCATGGCTGGGATCTGCCTCCGATGGGCACCACAGAGGATGGAATAAAAAGTTCCATACCCTGAAGTACCACATCAACAACAGAATCAGCAACTACGCTGGGATCTTTCGGCGAGGCAACCAAGGGTAGGATGCAAAAAGACCGCATCCTATCCCAATCGGCCGACCTATAGTGCAAACACGGCGGCAGCCTGCGGTAAACCGCGACGTCAGTTTGAGTGGCACCACACTCCGGACAAGACAATGGTCCGACGAGCCTAAAGGAGCGTCGACGGAAACCTGATATCCATCCGGATGAGAGGTCAGCAGAAGGTCCAACAGGGAAAGCGCATGATCCTCCACATCTGGAATTTGCGTAGGCGAAGTAACCAGCAGTGTAAGACCCTATGCCAAGGCAAAGTCATAAACAGATCTTTCCGCATGATCAGTTGAACGTGAACCGAGCGATTCGGCGTGGTGGGCGTTAAAATCGCCAAGGATCACGATGTCTGCGGATGGGTTCTGCTGTAGCAAGGAATTTGTAGACATTTGGACGTGGTCGATGAGTCGGTTTGTATTGATATTACCGCTATGGGACCTATGGAGGCACCCGTAGACGCGGGGATGGTCGTCGTTGTCTATGCTTAGTCATAGAATGAACAGATCCGTACCTTCAAGACTGCCGAGGCGTCGAAAACAGATGTCCTCTCTGACGTATACGCAAACTCTAGCCCGAGGCACAAAGGAATGTTCTAATTTGTACCCCGGGTAGGAGAGATATGAAGTATCAGCCGGAGAGGACACCTGAGTCTCGGTTAAAAAGAGCAAGGCCGGCTTCGCTGTCTCCAGATGGAAGTGGACAGCGTTAAGGTTGGAATGAAGTCCCCTGATGTTGCAAAAGTTCACGGATAGCGTGACAGGGATCGCCTTGGTCTTATTGCTCCGCTTCCCCCGAGCAGTTTTAGTCGGGAGCGGAATTTTGCCCCCCCCCCCAGAATACGCGGGGCAACCTGAGCACCCACGCTCAGGAGTGGAGTAGCTTGATCGTGGATGCTCAGCGAGGGATTCTCCATGGGTTCTAGTACCCTCCTGGGGTAGTTTTCCGTTTAATTCCGTTGCCATGTTGATGGGGGGAGGGGGGGGGATTGGGCCTCCGGCCAACTGCACTCAACCAAGCCAACAAGCGAAACGCAGAGGTAAACCTCTACTTCACACTGGTATTCTGTGAGGTCGTGGTACTACCCCGGTTCGAGACGGCCCATCCGTGCTACAGCAATAGCTGCCGCGTGGCTCTACCACTGTTAAATATTACCACTATTTAATCTAAATCACTGGAGGCATGTGTGGATTTGAGGGAAAATATTTTTATCATTTATTATATGTCAAAATTACTTATTCTTTTTTGTTTCTAAAAGAAAAGTACACTTTTCACACATTTTTTTGGTCTCAAGTAATAATTGTAATTTATGTAAGGCGATGATACGAATAAAGATCACATAGCCTGCTAAATATTTTATGCGCAATGTAAATATATCCACTTATTTGATTCCATTTTTTTTAATTGTAAACCTGTGAGGCATTCCATCTTCGTTCTAAGAGGTAACTACGCATCTGTAGCCACGCTCCAGTAGTCACGTACCATCAGGTGGTTTGAAAGTTCGTTTGTCACATAGTTTTATAAAAAACTGCATTTCATTTACTGTAAATAACCAATAGGAGCTGAACAGGCAGATTAGTGATCGCAGATTCACACACGTCTCGAGTCTGTGAACTTCAGGTCCACCATTTTTTAAAGAATTTTCCACCATCAGCCGGTCGCCGGAGCCTCATCTTGGTAGAGTTGGTTTATAGGGAAAATAATTTGTACTGTATGTTCATTTTTCGTACGTATGTTACGCGATATATTTGTCAATAATTGTGAAACAATTTTAATGAGTTTTTTTTATAAAATTGGTTAGAAAATTAGGTGACAAAATAGAGGATGCAGTTTGTAATGTGATGGATATTCCTAATAGTATCCACTAAAAAGATTTTAATAATTAGAATTTTAACAAAAAGTTAAAACCTACTTCAAAAAATTACAAAGAATAAAATAATTTCTTCATAATAGCTTCTGAAGACTTTTATAAATTATGTCTTTACACCAACTTTTGAAGCTATTATATGTAATTTATTCTTTTAAGTTCTTTCATTTTTTTAAGTTTTTCTTTGAAGTCAACCTTAACTTTTTATTCAACAATTCTCTTTTTTTTTGAGGAAATCCTCATAATTAATCGCTGCGTGGGCAACAGAAAGGTTATGCCGGACTCGTACTAGCTAAAACCCCATGATGGTCACCATCAGCGCATACTAGGGGTCCTGCGGGATCTTCGATCGGAACGTAACCGGGGCCCCTTTTTTCCCTCTCGCTTTGCTTTATTACAAGCACGTCCTGGGAGCAGTACTTACTGCCCCCAGTTCTTGTAGCATACAGTTAAAAAAAAAATTATATTATTATTATTACCATTTAAGACCACAACATCATTACATTAAAAAGTAACTAATGGTGTACAATACCCAGACCAGCGACGGAGAGCTAAGTCAAAGATGCGAAACTTTTGGTACTGCATTTTGTCTGCCAGGCGTGACGATTAAGGCAAATTCTTCTTGCAGTGTATGTATAGAAATATTTTTCTACGGGGTAATGATGATGTTTGTTTACCGAGTAGTGGCGGTGAAAGAATATTTACTATCCAATATCGTCCCGTGCGTCTCATATGAGGCAAAAGAGAGAAACAAACTAGGAGACGGGCAGCAACGTCTTCCTAATAACAACAAGAAAATAAAAAACTGTGACTGCTAACTTGCCTAAAAACGTGGCAGCTATGGCTAAACAGCTATGACTATGAGGCAATCTACGGGGGAGGTTTGTGTTTAGCAATGGACTTTTAGTAGGCTGCAGCGGTAATGATGATGAAGGAGAAGTAGATAAGGCATGAGTGTATTTTCAACAATCGTATATTGGCCAGAGAAAAAACTCCTAGAGAATATGTAAAACGCTATATGATTTACGAATGCGATATACGATATATGATATACGAAACACAACAGCATACTGCTGCTGTGTTTCGTATAGTCGGAATATATATGTATAAATATTTTCTAAGATAGAATATAGATAGATAGATCTCAGTAAACAATTTAGTGGTACCAGATAGAGTCGAGTAACTCAAGTAGAGTTACTCGACTCTACTGAGTCAGGCATTTCATTATAGTACACAAACTAGTGATAACAGATACTCGACTCCACAGACTTGGTAATTCATTATTGAGGCAATGCGGTTTTACAACAAAATACCGGAAAATATACAAGGTCTTTCTATTACAAAGTTTAAATATTTTATTTTATTTAAACACAGGCTTTATAAAGACTGTTATTATAAAATAAAATAATACATGACAATAAATTTCTTAATATTATAATTCAATTAAAATTTTAACGCAGTATAAAAATTTTAACGAAATATTTTTTTGTCGAAGTAAGTTGCCACATGCGAATGAGATTATTACTTCTAAGCTGTGTCTTACATGAGTTTTGTAAGTAATTGTACAGACTACTTTTGTTGTATAATGTTACTTTTGTAAAAAATACAAGGGAGGCGCATATGAGACATGCAGTTATAATTAGATTAATAAATTCTGATTAAGCCGATTCATTTAAATTAGACGATGCTTTCTTCTATAATATTTTTATACAATTGCTTACTATTATTACTATTATTGCTTACTAATATTACTCAAAAAATCATCTTCAATCCAGAAAATACAAATACGCCATGAAACAAAGTTATTATTTAAACAAACAAGTTAGCATATTATCACCAAAAGAAAGGTTTCATTAAAGATCAATATTTAAATATTTTCATTATATTTTATTATTCAATTACTTTTACGTCTTGTGATGTTTATTTATGCGACTTGGGAATAATTCTATTGTCAAGCATCGAGTTAATCATAAATTTCAAGCTTATTTAAAATAAAGATCTGTTTTCGAGATACCACAATCAGAATCAGAATAAATCTTAACATTAGGTCAGAGCCAAATTGAGTTAAACGGAATAAATACCTAATAGTTTTTATACAGCAGAATACAGTGCGTGTTCACATATTACACATGTACTCGCAATTTAATATTTTATTGTTTTTCGGTCAAGTGGGTTTTCTTACTTTGTTTAAACTGAAATGACAAACGAACTTACAGTGCACTCGATGGTAAGTGGCTGCAGTTCATGAACGAGTGTCAAGCAAACCAAAGAAGGATACAGATGCGTTGTCGCCTCTGAGTACTAAGATGTAACGTCTCTAATGTCTCTCTATTGCCCAAATACTCAAACGCTGCTCAATTTTAAGATGCCGTTAATCCACGTGCTGTCTCTATCAATTTAAGTCAAAGTGAATGTGACACCATGAGACTTAAGCCGTTTGAGCCAAAAATGTCCACAAAGATGTCCATGAACCACTCATCTCCTCCTCATTTTTGAAATATTCTAAAATTTAAATCGGTAATAGTCTACTATAGTATTTGTTGCTTAAAATAAATGAAACAATATAATGTATGTTTAATATTTCAATCAAAAGTATTCAGTAATAACTAATATTCGCGTACACTTCAAAATTATACTTCGCTAATCGATAGGAGGCTGCCAATAGCATACCTTTCTTTCCCATCGGTTGTCGGTTTTTTGAGCAATATGGCGGGCGCATTGCGATTTCAGCTTACTGATCCATTGGGCTATGTTGGTTCATCATGTTCTACTTCGGATATTTCCATTTCGAAATATATCACGCAAAAAATCTCTGAGCTTAAGCTTAACCTTTTGCATAGCTCACTGAGAGACCTTGATCTCCTCATTCGGCCAGTAGTGATCGCGTCTTAGATCCATATGTCATCATTGGCAACACACACTGGTTGTACACTCTTGTTTTTAAGTTTTGCGGTATATGTGAAATAAAAGATAGTATAATATAACTTACTATAAATCGTGTAGTGGCTGTGTAAGAGTATTCACTACCCCATACCGTCCCGTGGGTGTCGTAAGAGGCGACACAGACAAACATAAACAGGAGATGGTCATCAGCATCTTGTTGGTAACGAATCAAGATATTACAAAACTGCGGTTGCCAACCCGCACGCCAAGTGTGGCAACGATGGCAAAATCCCCCTTATAAACCAATCCATGGGGAGGCTTTTGTTCAGCAGAGGAATTTTATAGGCTGTAATGGATGAATGGATAATATAATATAAAATATTGCATCATAGTACAAATAAAGCTTCATTACAGCTTTACCACATGAGTAAAGAAACTATACAGAGGCAAAGCTTCTAAAGAGCTGTCAAATTTTTTACCTATTTTGGTAGGGTTGGCACAGCAGGATAAAATTAAATAAAAAGAGACGTTTATCAGCATTTTAATAGATACTTAAGATAAAATACTTTTTTACAAACTACTTATTCTAAATATTTTACTTTTATAATTATACTTCTTCAACAATTTGTCGTGGCTTTTAATTAAATGGTAAATTCTAAATTTAAAATATTTTTTTTTTAATAATCTATTGGAAAGCACTCGCATTTCATAACAAATATAAACTCTTGCACAAGTTTTAATATTTCACTACCAATATTTACAATGTTTTTTCGAGGTCAAAATATTCGCGAAATTTTTGCTCAAGCAATACAACAAACGCGATAAAATTGTCAGGAAGTATTATTAAAACAACCCGATTGAACACTATTTTTATTAAAATACTTATGGCTGAAAAAATAATCTTTTCCCATATTTATAGGTTGTTCAGATCTATTAACGTACAGTTTATTTTCTCACATTTGTGGTGTTCGAGACAACATTTTTTATACAAATATCCCGACACATAGACTAAACCATTTTTTTGAAGTTATACTTCTTTTGGGGCGTTTGGGAAAAATGATGAGAGTGAATTTTTACGATGCGCGTGCACACCGACACCTAAAAACGACACCATGAAGTTGTTACGATGCGCGCGCACACTGACACCTAAAAGCGACAACTTCAGTGGGTAATTGTCTCTCAAGTTATTTTTGTTTTGTTACGCTAAAGAAGTATAACTTTCTACGTGGGTACATAAGTACACACACACTTTTTTTCTGGTAAATCAATAGATAATCATTTGTTTCTACTGTTAACACAGGGACAGTAACATTGTCAGGTTGCGATGATGGTGAATTAAAATACGACAATCGTCTGGTTTCATAAGCAAAATATCGAAATCGTATTCACAATTAGTATTTTGAAGTTTCGCTAAGATATTGGTTATAAACATCTTATTGAAGGCAATACTAACTAGACGACATGTTGGTTCCTGGCAGTAACCTCCCGCCTGTCTGACTTTTCCAAAGAAATTTTCGAGACAATCTTGATTGAGACGTCTTGTAAATATAAATTAATTTAATTTCTTCTGATTTTAATTCTTCATTAAGTTTTATTAAAGATTTTATAGATACATGAAATCCGTGAATGAAATTCGTGCTGTTTGTGACGTCTTTCTGTTTATCACTTCTTATTGACAGTTCCTGAAAAATGTTAGCATTTCTTCTAAAAACTCAATTTGATAACTATCGCATCGAAAAACTCTTTTATATTTATTAGGAGAACGCAGTACACTTGAGTGTAAGAAATCAAAGAAATTATTAATTTTATTTACAAAATCAGTGGTATCTCTTGCGGCAACCTCGATAAGATTTAAATCTACGTAGGTATTAGTAAACCACATTTACACTTTTTTTATATTTCATTTGATACGAATTATTCTTTAAAAAACAAAATTTGACACTTATTTTTTTTTACACAACCCTGAGTTTGAGCACTGGCCAAGCCGGTTTAAAGCAGTTTCTTTCTGTACTTGACAAGCCGCCAGTGCTCACGCACACACCCACCAAGCAAGCTTGTAGTAGTGTACCTATCACAGCGCGGTTGTATGAAGCTTTGCCTCTGTACGGCACGGTTTCTTTACTCATGTGGCTTTACTTCAAAAGTCCTGTCTAATTTTAATTTATTTATTAATTTTATTTGGCGGCTCAATGCACCGTGTGGCTACACCATCAGCTGTTAAATACGTCACCATTGTCTAAATTGTTTACACACACATTCTGTAAAAAAAATCTTCGCATCACGAAATAAATATAGAAAGAATGATCAAGAGTAATAATTTACTTGTAGAGTTCGGATACGACCTCAATAAACAGTTCAATTCAGTGCAGGCACTGTTGTTTGGCTACAGAGATAGGTAATATTACCTCCCAACACGGATTGTAAAGCAGAAAAGGAATCTAACCGTACGTATTATATTTCAGTACACTACTTCACATTTTATTTTTCAAAATCATCCATGACGTTTTCTATAAAATTTCTGTATAGTTCTGTATATAAATTGTTTAAATCCGTCTTTGTTATCTTTAGTGGAAGGTGCTTTTGATAAAGGATATAATATAAAGTAATTGTCATAATTATTATGAAAAAAAATAGATAAGTTCTGTTCACGCTGTCCAATTCGTGACGGACTTCACAATATGGAATTCTAGACTAGAAGAACATATTTTTTTTACTTATTTTTTCTTTACTTTTACCACTGGAATATTTAACATTAAAAATATACAATATTTATTACCGTTATAAGGACACAAATTAATGCTGCTGTAGAATAAAATAGAATAGCATAGAATAGAATAGAATATTTTTTATTCAATATAGATCACATGTGTAATTCTTATTGAAAGTCATTTCTTACATTACAGCTAGTTCAAAAAAACCCTCCGTGTACCCTACCATGTATTGATTTATATTATAATAACCCTTTTTATACAGTTTTAGTTTAATAAAATATTTAAACTTTGTAATAGAGAGAGCTTGTATATTTTCTGGGACTTTGTTGTAATAGCGTATACATTGCCCCAAGAATGAATTACTGACTCTGTAGAGTCGAAAAATTGGTATCAATAGCATGTGTATGTTCCTTGTGTTTACAGAGTGTTTATCACTTTTTTTTACTAAAACTACCTTTATTTTGTGAACATACATTAAATTTTCGTAAATATACTGAGAGGCCAAAGTTAATATATTTATTTCTTTAAATTATCTCTAAGAGATTCTCTCGGTTTAAAGTTGTAAATAGCTCTAATGGCCCTCTGCTGTAAAACAAAAATAGTTTCTAAATCAGCCGCATTTCCCCATAGCAAAATCCCATAAGACATTATGCCATGGAAATAACTGAAATAAACTAATCTAGCTATCTTGACACTACTGAGACCTCTAATCTTTTTTTACAGCATAGGCTGCAGAACTTAGTTTGCTTGCTAGCTTGGATATATGGGGGCCCCACTGAAGCTTTACGTCGAGAGTGATACCAAAAAAAAAAACTGTGGATTTAACGGAGTTCAGTTCTTCCTCATTTAAAAACACATTGGTATTCAGATTTTTAACATTCGATGTTGTAAATTTAATAAATTTAGTTTTATTAAATGTAGATTATTTACGTTAAACCAATGCACTAATTTTGATATATCATTATTCACTTCGTCACATTTAAATGATTGACGTTTAAGTTTAAAAATCAAGGAAGTATCATCACCAAATAATACTATATCATGATTATCCCTAAAAGGGAAGGTAAGACATTAATATACACTAGAAATAGGAATGTGCCGAGAATTGAGTCCTGAGGGACACCCATTTGTACAGGTAACCCGGAAGAACTTTTACCATTGATAATAACTTTCTGCGTTCTATTAGTTAAATATGAAATAATAATTTTAAGTGTTCTTGACACCATAGTACTGTAGCTTCCTGATTAATGTATCATGGTGATCACAGTCGAAGGCCTTGGAAAAGTCACAAAATATACCCAAAGCATCCTCTGAATTCTCCTGTTTGATATCATGTTTAATAAGCTCAACTCCAGCGTAAGTTGTCGAGCGACCCCTTGCAAAACCGAATTGATTTTTATGCTGTGCTTAACTCTTTAAATATTTTAGAATATGTTTTTACATACTCTCTAAATATAACACTACTATTATGATCTTTCATTATAAAGCTCGTATGACGGTCGCCTACTTTTATGAATTCCTACTGCCACCCATTCATTAAACGATTTGCGACTGTTAAAAGAGAAAGTTTTAGAAGTAAATATTCTACTAAATTCACAACTTATAATTTTAAATAACGCACCATACAAATAATCAGCTTTATTTTTAAATGAAAGTGATGGAAGTCTTTTTACTATATTACTTCTAAACCTCTGCAAGCGATTTTCATTTATTGGAACAAACACAACTTTCTTATTTTTCTGTTTTTTGTGTTTTTAAGGTAATGAAAGAATGAACGAAGAAAGAGTGACAAAGCAAATTTATGCTGCAGAAGTGAACGGCAGAGTCGGAAAGGGACGCCCTAGACGAAGGTTTATAGACCAAATTGGCGATATATTGAAAATGGGCCAGATTAGGAGTACCCTTAACCGACGAGCGTGTATGCGTAGATATATGGATGTAAAGGAGGCGAGAGAGGTGTGCCAGGATCGTGCCAAGTGGAAGTCCGTAGTCTCTGCCTACCCCTCTGGGTGACAGGCGTGAGTGTTTATGTATGTATGTATGTATTCAAAGTTTAGAGCATGCAACTATTTTATATTTCACTTTGCTTTTTCTAGAAGAAAAACATAATAATAAAGGAGTGTACTCGTATTTCACTGAAGGCATGATTTTATGCCAAAAATGTTTTGAAATAAAAATGTATAAACATTCATATCCACTTGACTGCAATCATGTCGACATGAAATTCGTCGTCTGATAATTTAAGTTGAAATATTTGTTCATTATTGTTGTTATATTCATTTATGATTTCATTATAGAATAAGGGTGACAAACGAACACGCAGTCCACCTGATGATAAATGGATGATGTGACGCGTATACATCTACATCTACCCTCGATTAAGAACCAAAATGCAAATATGTTGTCACCCTTGAGGATTAAGATGGAATGCCTCGTTTCCAGTAATGAGGGTCTCCGGTTCTCTACACTCACCATACGAAACACAGCAACATTGAGCTGCTATTTTACCCTGGTGTTCTGTGAGAGCGTGGTCCTCCCCCAGTCGAGTCGACCCATTCGTGCTACAACCATAATAGAGTTACAGCATGGCTCTACCACGTAAAATAATTTGAAGAATGTAAAAGTATTTTTTAGGAATTTATTATTGTATCAACTTCTTAAATATTTCTCCCACCTACCATCTTAGAAACCTCTCAGAGTTGAGACCTTTAAATAAAAATAAATAAAAATATTTAATCAATCGGAAAACAGAGATCTATAAATGACCTATGATCCTTTGCCCAACTGCGGGACGTATATAGACTGCTGTAACTTTAATTTTTACCATGCTCATCAAAACCCGTAACAATTATTTGTAGGTTAAAATCCGTTACCCTTTTTGATGCCGCAACATAATGTAGTTATAACTCAGTTTCTTTCTATTTTTGCTTTTGAATTTCAGTTCTCTTAATTAGAAAGTTATAAGAGGTATATAATAGGGCGCGCCTGCGCAACGTACAGTACTAGCTTTGCTAAAGAAAGCAATTTTAAATATCTTGAGAGTGTAAAAAGACTAGTAAGGTGGTAATAATTATAAAAAGTTAGTGCAGTGACATAATAATTTCCATATTATATTGAACAAAAACATTGAAAAAAGACTAAATTAAACATCTTGTGACGGTACTCAAAATGTGCGGCTTCACTTATAAACAAAGAAAAGCAATTTTCATTCTTCAAGTGTAAAATGGATGTGAAAGTTATAAGATCGCTAAATAATAGCCTTATTTAGCGATCTTATAACTTTCACATCCAACAGAGTTATAACAATATATGTATTAGATAAATAAAGTGACAAAAATGTAATATTCAACAATCTACTGACTGAAATGACGGTGAGTGAAAAAAATATATAATAATAATAAATAAAACAAATCGCTTATATTAAAATAACATGAAAAATGTTGTAAATGACAATATTTTAATAAAATTATCTGACTGTTATTCACAATAATTAATAAATTAAAGAAAGTGGAAATAAATAAATACATCGTACTCCGCTGCCTCCATCTAGCGGTATAAATTAATATGTTTCAAGTTCACAACCTTATTGAATAATTGACACCGGTCTATTACTAACTTCATAATAACCTTTTGTTTGACAATAGAAGTCGAAAGTTGCTCTTATAACAAACATAAGAATAAAGATACAATGGAGGATCTGTAGAAACTTATAAGAGGAATTAAATCAGATTTTAGTAAAAAATTAAATTCAATAGAATCACAGTTTTCTCAATTAGAAGAAAGAATAACAATTTAAATATAAATGAAAAATTCCAAGAACTGAGCAACAAATACGATAATTTACAAGCACAAGTTTTAGATCAAGAAAAAAGAATACTCACACTTTGAAAAATAAAGAAACAAAGAAATTTAGTATTATTTGGAGTTGAGGAAGGAGAATTAACATACTTTGAGTTGCAAGAAAAAGTTATGTATATATTAAAAAATCAAATGAAAATTGATATACAAAACTTTGAACTTGAATCAGTAAGAAGGCTCGGTAAAAGAGGAATTAATATCAGACCTGTTGCTGTAGGCATAACTACGCTAGGGAAAAAAATTAAAATATTGCAAAATAAAAAACAGCTTAAAGGGTCGAACATCTACGTAACAGAAGAATATCCAGAGAGTATTAAAAATTAGAAAAAATCTTAAAGCTCAACTACAACTCGAAATAGAGGAAGGGAACGTGGCTTACATAAAATACAACAAACTCATAATAAAAGAAAAAAATGATGTACACCCAAATAAAAGACCACTCTCTTTATTACCACCGTCACCACAGCATACAACCAATCTACATGTCACTCCTCTAAATTCAGAAAAAGATTCTAGAAACAGTGAAAATATAAGAATCATTAAGAAACATAGATCGAGCCATAAACAAATAACATCGTATTATTTTAAAAATAACAATAAAGAATCCCGGAATGAACGCTCTACAGATATATGACAGTACAGTACAGGCCCCCTCCAGACAATATTTTAAAACAATGAATCAAAATCAATATACTACTCGGAATTACTCTCCCAATACGGCTGGTCACCGCGGGAGCAGTAGACCAAAACCCTCCATACATAAAGTCAAAATCAATAGCGAAAACAATATTAAAATACATGTTGCCACATTTAATGTAAGGTCTCTAGTCGGAGATGGTCGCCAAGAAGAACTAGATTATGCCCTTAGATACATAAAATGGGACATTATAGGCTTAGCTGAAGTAAAAAAAGAAGGGACTAAAATTTTAGAGTATGAACAATATATACTTATCCATAGTATAGAGTCGGATTTGTCATTAAAAGAAAATGGAGAGGAAATATATTTGACTACATAAGTATATCTGATAGAGTCGCACTTCTAGATATGATGTTTGGTCAAAAAAAATTAAGTTTAATCCAAGTTTACGCACCTAGATATAAGGCTAAAGAAAGCGAAACTCAACTCTTTTACTCAGACATACTAAAAGCTCTACAAAATTCATCAACATTTGCAATGATAATGGACAATTTTAATGCCAAAATTGAACAACCAACGGCCGAAGACAAAAATAGTATGGGACCTTGGGGTTTTAGTGACAGAAATGAACGGGGTGAGTTACTAATTCAATATTGCTTAGAGAATCAATTTAAAATAAGTAGTACATATTTCAAGAAAAAATTAAAGAATAAATGGACTTGGGTGTCACCCAATGGCAGAACGCGTAATGAAATTGAGTTCATTCTTACAAAAGATATAAGAGAAATGACAAACCTAGAAATAATAAATACAACCTATCCATCAGACCACAGACTTGTACGTGCATGCGTCAACATTAAAACTAAAGTAAAAAAGGACAGAACAAAATTTTATACTCCAAAAAGACAGTTAACACTAAGTGAAAAAGAATTCCTCACATCTTTACAGAGTTATTACTTAATAATAAAGGAAAGGAAAACTTGCAAGAAAACTACAGAAAGCTGACTAATACAATAGAAGAATGTATAACAAAGTTGCCAAAAATACATAAAGAAAAATTCCAATTTTGTCCAGATATAAAAGAACTCATTGAAGAAAAAACAAAACTGAAAAGTAAAGATAAAAAGACCAAAGAAGAAGAAAAAAATACTATCCAAACTCTACATCAAAATAAAAATAAATTATTAAGAAAAAAATAGACTACCACTTAAAAATATTAGAAGAAGATTTATTACAAAAAGGCTCTACTAAAAATGCACAAAAACTACTCACATTATCCAAGGAGTGGATTACCTCACTAAAAGCAAATGATAGTGGCAAAACTACAAATAGAGAACACCTCCTAAAAATAGCTACTGATTATTATAAAAACTTATACAAATACCATAACATCAACAATAACATTACGGGTGAATTAATTAATAATTGTTGTAATAAGGACATAAATGATCGTATTCCGCCACTTCTACTCAAAAGGAGATATGTCATGCCATAAAAAATCTTGTGCAAAAGCTCAGGAGAAGATAGTATTTCAAATGATGTTCTTAAAGGATAAAAGAACCCATCACACCGATATTAACAAATATTTTCAATGACATACTTGACCTCAGTCAAATACCAGAAGAATGGGCAAACTCTACTATAATTTTACTACACAAGAAAGGTGATCAATTAAATATTAACAACTACAGACCTATATCCCTATTGCAAACAATTTATAAAGTTTTCACAAGCATATTACTTAACAGAGTCAAACCCAAACTAGACTATATGCAGCCGAGAGAACAAGCTGGTTTTCGTCCAAAATTCTCTACAATGGATCACATCTTTGTTTTGACTCAGATAATGGAAAGATATGAAGAATATAACTAAATTATTATATATATATATATATATATATATATATATATATATATATATATATACATATATATATGTTTCAGTCTTTAGACACAGAAAGCAGAAAATGTGGCCTACAAATGAACCCAGATAAAACTTGTATATTGGTAAATAGCACAAAAATGCCTGTTCAGGTTCAAAAGCAACAAATCAGATATGTAAACGAACATATTTATCTTGGGCAAAATGTTTCCTCTCACAACTTAACAATTACGGAAGTAAATAGAAGAATTAAATTGGCATGGAGCAAATATTGGTCATTAAAACATATTTTCAAGGCAAAACTACAGCAACCTGGACCAGGCTAGTGGCAGACAGAACCTTATGGAAAAGGATGGAGGAGGCCTTCACCCGGAAATGGGTATCCCAATAATACTAATAATTAATATAATAAATTATTAAATTATGTCACTATTGTATGTATGTAGCCAAATTCAGTTGATTAATATCAACTTAAATTTTATTATTTTTAATTATATATTATGTGACGAAAATCTACTCAAAGAAAAAAAATTGACAATTACTTAAATATAAAATGGTTATTTATTGAAACATTATTTATAATCAAAAGTATAATTAACTTTTGATTATAAATAAACAATTGAACTTTTATTTGAAATTAAAAGTGATATTGACATGATATTTAGTAAAAGAAACAAAATTGCATGAATCATAATAATATTGTAAATTGTAAATGATTTGACTAATATTATTATGTATGAAAATTGGGAATTAAATATATAATTATTATTATTATTAATTAGAAAATTGTGAAGGGAAGGAAGTGGGGTGTAGGCGTTAGTATGTTGTTTGAAAAAAGGACAAGTGTTATACCATTATATATAACAATTGTTTTAATTTGCCGGCATGACATCCCTTTTTTATGGCCATTATAAAATAAATGAAAATGTTAATCAAAGTTCCTTCGAATCAACCGAGGCACAGCTGCGTTTTACAACTTCAAAAATTTTACAACTGCAAAGAGAAATGTTTTTATGAATATTATCAAATCAGATGGAACTTGATCTTCATACATACAGGAATGAAAATGGTAATAACTAAGTAAATATAAAAATCCTGAAAGTGTATCCACCTTATGGTAAGTGGATGCTGTGTGCTAAAGACACTACACGGGGTTAGGAATCAAAATACAGAAGCGCTGTCAAGCCCCTGATGACAAAGATGAAATGTCTCGTTACAATTAAAATGGATCTCCGAATGTAGTCACTATGATACGAAACACAGCATTATCACGCTGTTTCCTGCGGGTATTCTGAGAGAGCATGGTTCTTCCACGGTTGGGCTGACATATCATATAAATCATCTCAACGTCATTTAAAGCGACAAAAGCGTCACGCGTCATCTGCCAATCGTAGGTCTTGAATTTTTAGTCCATTTTCAATAGGCTACCTAAAAATAAGACTAAAAATTCCACCCACCCTACTTCTTATTCATCAAGCATCTTCCGCATAATATCCTGACCAATTTTTTTGTCTAATTCTTTCGTTACAGCCCTGTCTAATACGCAGAGAACATAATAATGTTCTCTAGCCCGAATTTCAGTCATGGCATCCAGTCTCAACAGGGATTAGCCATCAGCGTAGGACAGTATTATAATGTCCAAGTGTATGCTTGCGCTAATGAGAGGTTGCTAATGAGCACCTTTTGACAGAAAAATCCATTAATTAACTGATTTTGGAGCAACCCAGGATTCTAACCCGGGACCACATGATTAGCAGTCGATCTTACGAATACTAGACAACGAGGCAGTAAAATTGGCTCTCGTATGCTTGGAATTGAAACACAGAAATAAGTAAGAACATAGTTTATTATTTAGGTTTACGACCACTAGACCAACGAGGCGGTTACAAGGTTCGATCAAAAGCGGGGCCACAAGGTTGTTAAAACATTCTCAAGCGTCACTTTAGTATTTCTTTCTACATAGAAATACTAGATGACAAAATTAATTAAAAAAAAACTTGTAAACAAATAAGCTATCATGAAATTATGTACTTTTTAGTTTTTGAAGTTGGGTTTTACATTTATTGAATACTAATGGTAATGAATATCACAAGTTCAAAGTGGAAACTAGAATATTATATAGAAAGTTACATTAAAAATTTCATCACCAATTTTCCACCCCAGTGGAATATTTTCTTCAAATATATTTAGAAACCAAACTGTAGTAGAGAGGAATCATTTTAATCGGTTCAGCTGTTTTCGAGATTTCGGATATAAACATACCCGTCGAATTTAGGATCTCCTCGATTTTGGAACTCGGTTAACGAGTTAATGATGGTGCCGTCACCGGAGAGCGCACTCTTTTCGCTCAATATCTTTATTTATAAAATGCCGGTATGCGTATGTTCGTAAGTCTTCTCCACTAAACGGCAGGACCGATTTTGAAGAATTTTTATGAGGTTCTTATGGGTTAGATCTTAGTAAACTAGGCATACAAATAGGATTGTAAATTTTGTGACGTTATAATTGAATAAAACCATTTTTGTGGACTTTATCCCGCTGAAATTAACTTTTTTTAAGTTGAATTAAACTACTTTTACGGATTATATCGCGTTTAATTAACTTATTTTATTAATTCCCGACGTTTCGGGTGCTTTACAGCACCCATGGTCACGGGGGACTGAGGTGATTGACGTCCCAATGTCAAAGTTAATACGGAGTACCTTCAGCTTTTTTTAATTATTAATTTTGGTCCGATCTACGCAGAATGAACTAACTGTGTCTTGAAGTCTTGCAGTGTGGTATGCTTGGGTTTAGTTTTAATTTTATTAATTACAGGATCCCAAGCAGGAGGTAGTACCAGCCTCTCTATTGAAATTAGGATGTTTTTAATTTCAATAGCCTCACGTATCATCCTTGGCAGGAATCGATGTTATTTCGCGAGAATCTGTGGTTTATCAAATCTAATGTAATGGCGGGGACCGTCTAGGATATGATCACAAACTGCAGACTTCCCGGAACGTTGGTGCTTCACGTCAGTTATGTGTTCTTTTACGCGGGTTTTAATAGATCGTTTTGTTTGCCCTATATATGAGAGACCACATTCACAATCGCTTGTACACTCCTGCATCTTGTAGAGGAATATTGCACTTGACGGATGGTAAGAACTGACTAATCTTCTTCGGCGGCTTGAAGAATGTTCTTATAGAAGCTCGCTTCAAGATGTAGCCAATCTTGTCTGTGACACCTCTGACATATGGTAGTACAGCAGGCACACGCTCGACTGTGGCCGGCTTCACTCGGTCACTGTGACGTAGGCGCGGGACCCGAAGCTTGTTGTCGTGCAGAACCTGCTTGACGTGCTGAAGCTCAGCGGCCAGGTGTTTGCTGTCACAGATCCCTCGTGCTCTCTGTAACAAAGATTTGCCCACGGTAGCCAACTGTGAAGGATGATGGTGGGATTCACCATTTAAATATCTGTTTGTATGGGTCTTTTTTCTATACACGGTGTGACCTATGGTGTTGTTAGGATTTCGAATGACTAATACATCTAGGAAAGCTAAAGAATTATTTGCCTCTAACTCCATAGTAAATTGAATTTTAGAGTTTATGGAATTAATATGTTCTAAAAATGCAGTTACTTTGTCTGATGGTAAAATTGTGAAAGTATCGTCTACGTACCGCTTGTAGAACCTTGGAATTACTGGTTCAGTAAGCAGGGCTTTCTCCTCAAAGTCCTCCATGAAAATATCGGCGACAATGGGAGATACCGGTGAGCCCATTGCAACACCATCTACTTGCTTGTAAACTCTTCCTTCCACAATAGATAGCCAGATGTAAGGCAATGTCTAAGCAGTACTGCATATTCTCTGGCATGTTGTTTTCCTCTAGTTTCCTAGTTACAATTGAGATGCAGTCTTCAACAGGTAGGCATGTAAATAGAGACTGAACATCAAAACTGACCATAGTTTCATTGTCAGTAAGACATAGGTCTTTATCTCACTAACAAAATGGTATGAATCTTAGTATGTGCTCTTGTGTTTCCTCTGAGTGGTGATAGTGTTTTGCTAAGAGTTGAGCCAATCTGTAAGTTGGTGAATCGATCTGACTCACTATTGGACGTAATGGAGCGTTCGGTTTGTGTATTTTGGTAACCCATACAACTTCGGTGGTTTGGCACACGCAGGTATTATCGAATTGACGTCTAGATTCAATTTCTCGTAGTATTTCTTAATTAGATCGCTAGTTGTTTTAAGCGTATTAGTTGTATGGTCTGTTTTGACCTTTACGTACTTACTTTCATCCGATAAAGTTGTTGTATTTTAGAATTGTAATCCGACGTATCCATTATAACCGTAGCATTACCTTTATCTGCGCGGAGAATCGTTAAATCTGGTCTGTTGCGTAAGTTTTTCAATGCATTAATTTCATCCTTCGGAAGATTTAATTTCGGCACTGAGCTTCGACGTAACAAAGACGAGATGTCTTGACGTATGGCCTCTAAATCTTCCTTACCAATATTATTTTTATACAGACAGTCCTCAACACTACAGATAATGTTTTCATACGGGATTTTTCGCGGTGTTATTGCGAAATTCATACCTTTGGCCAAAACTTTTATTGTCGCGTCGTCCAGAGATTGTTTTGACAGATTATAGACCGCGCGTTGTTTATTACTCGCGTCTGTTGTCAATGGTTGTGTTCCGTTCTTACGTTGACGTTGGTGGTGTTTTTTTAAGTTGTTTAGAAACTTTGAAAGTTGAAGAATGTGGGCAAAATATCACTTATATTTGCGTTGTAGGCGGACGAGTTGCGAATGGTTTCAACCGACTTTAAAAAAAGGCAGAGGTTCTCAGTTCCACTGTATTTTTTATGCGTGTTACCTCAGAACTTTTTTCTAGGTGAACATGTGGTCCGATATAAATTTGATCAAGATCTGACTAGTAGTTTTTGAGTTATCCTTAACAATGCGTATTTGATTGACTTCGACTACATTGATAATGTTCTCATTTTATTTATATTGAAGGCGGTTGTACAAAATTTTAATTTTACCACTTGTTGAAATAGAAAAAATAATATTAAAAAAAAACTAAAAAACACACTTTTGTAGATAACCGAACTAAAAAGCAGAAAATAATTTTCAATAAGTTTAAAACAAGAAAATAGTGATCAACATAAAAAAAATATTTTATTGTAATAAAGCGTGGGGTGCTTTTTTGGATATTTGTTTGATGAAGCTAATTTTACAAATATCCACAAAAATATTTACAACAAATGACATCAATTCACACACGCTTTTTTACAATAAAATTATGTTTTTATATTAATCACTATTTTCTTATTTTAAAGTTATTGAAAATTATTTTCTGCTTTTTAGTTCGGTTATCTACAAAAGCGTGTTTTTTTAGTTTTTTAAACTATTATTTATTATCTATTTTTTAGTGCAGCTAACTACAAAAGCGTGTTATTTTGGAACGATTTTCTTTTACGCGGCTTACAGTAGATTGAACTGGCAGAAATTGTAGTTGTTTTATGAATTATTCGCAAATCCTGAGGATCCTAGAGGGATAATGGGACAAACTATTTAAATTATTGCATTGTCATCGGTCCTTGATAAGTGTGCGAAGTTTCAAATTAATCCGACGTTTTGAAGGGGATGAAAATCACATTTAAAAATTCCGTTACATAGATACATACCAAGCTAATAAAAGTGTTATAAAAATATAAAACGATATGTGAAAAAAGAATCAAAGAGGAGTTTGTTGAGTAAGTGGATGAGTTTATATATTTTAAATGTGTATTTAGTAGGGATGGTAGACATGTATAAGGATATAGAGCGACGAATGAATATAGGACACTGAGTAATGCGGCTTTACACTCTATTGTGAGAAGTCAAAATGAGTCACTAAAGACACGTACGACAATTCACAAATTCACATGCTGTGTAAGTCCCTACCTCAATCTATGATAGCGAAAGTGAGGTGTGGCAGATGAAGCATTACAAAAACATTATGTTATAGAAATGCGGTAATTGAGAAGTATGCTAGGGCTGACTCTGAATAATAGTGTGAGAAATTGTGTGATAAGAGAAAAGTATGGTTTGAAACAAAACGTTGTAATTAGGATGACAAAAGGAATGCTTCGGTGGAATAGAGACGTAGAAAGAGTGAATCACAAAAGAGTGACGAAGCAAATTTTTGCTGCAGAAGTGAGTGCCAGAGTCGGCAAGGGACGCCTTAGAGAGAAGTTTATCAAATTGGTTATACATTGAAGATAGGTCAAATTAAGAGTACCCTTAACCAAAGAGCATGTATGCGTAGGTATATGGATGTGAAAGAAGCGAGAGAGCTATGTCAGGTTAGTGCTAAATGGAAGACCGTAGTCTCTGCCTACGCTTCTGTGTAACAGGCGTTACCCTTTTTTTTTTTTTTTTTTTTTTAAATAAGGGTGACAAACAAGCACACAATCCACCTGATGGTAAGTGAATACTGCCCATAGACATTTACGTTTTTCCTCAATTAAGGATCAAAATGCAGATGCGTTGTCATCCCAGAGGACTAAGAAATCCCTCGTTTCCAATAAAAATGCTCTCCGATTACGTTACATGCGTACGTGTTACGGACAGTCACCATATAAAATACAGCAATATTAAGCTGCTATTTTATAGTTTCCATATCTTTTTTGGAAAAAATTGGTATGTAATATTCTAATCCAGTGTTAATCAATATTGTTATTACTTACTTACTTAAGTACGAAGTACACAGCATCGTTAAACGCGAGAAAATGTCCTTAAGCTTTGACAGACACTCCCTTATCTTGCCGGCCGGCATCGACACAGAAGGTTTTGAAAGTGATGTCCGTAGATAAGGAAAGAGGAAAGCTACCAGTTTCAGGTAAGGATAAATTTGAACGGCTAGTCGACACCCGCTTTTCGTGGTGAGAGGTTTCGTCCATTTCATCAGATTCGCGCGCAATTGAACAAAAGTAAAGTCCTGTTTTTGTTCAACATACTAATAGCCTAGTCAACAAGTTCAAAAAGCAGGAACAAGAATTAATAACTTTTTGAACTTGTTGATTAGACTATAACAATGACGTGTCAATGATACGCTCATTCCATTTTATTCTAACTTACCGTTACGGCTGATTTACACGGGGTCAGTAACAGGTGCCAGTGCTTTCGCCGACGACTGACTTGACTTGACTGACCGTTTACACGCAGTCAGTAGTCGCGCAGACAGTGCTGTACTGACTTCAAATCAATTTACATTATGCCAGTAGCGGGTCAACACTGACTTGCCTCGAATTTGGAGCCAGGTGCTGTCCCTGTGTAAATCAGCCATTAGATTATAACTGTGTTGTTAATGCTACGTTTACTGTTTGTGGTTTAGTTTCTAATTTACTCTATTTAAACAAAGCGGCGATATCTATGTAATCAGGTAAAGGTCGTTTAGAGTTTAGACTTGTTTTTAGTCCAAGCTAATCAAGCTTACGAGGGAGTGTCAACTAATGATCTGGAAAGATTTTAGTATTTCTGTAATCACTAGCTGATTAATCTCAATTCTTATTTAGTATAATAAAAAATAAAATATATTTATTTCTCCAACATAAATACGAGGAGAGGTCAAAAGATTTATAGAGGCTTACTAAAATATATAGGTAACGAATATTGTAATACATTTTGCGGCGGACTAGAACTTAAATTATGAACTTGAACTATTTTTGTGTATTTTAGGATTCTAGACTTTTACCCCTAAACAGCAGTGTTTTTCACTAATATGTTTCGGTTTTAAGGATAAGGGAGTCAACATAATTACTTGCTGTGAGGTATTTCATCTTTCTTAGGGATCTTGCGTATCTCAAGCATTTATTTAAGTCAAGTAAAAATTAACGACCTGGTTGGTTCATGCTCACAACCTCACTCGCTCTCTCTCTCTCTCTCTCTCTCACACACACACACGTGGCAGGGCAGCTGTACTAGCTATACATAGCTGATAGATGTATATGTATTAGCACACCCGTGTCCTAAAGTCTGTAAACAGTGTCAGTCAATGTTCATGTTTCCTTCGATACAAGCTTCGAGCTGAGTTCAGAAACTAGTTTTGGTTGAATAAATATTTCTATTAATTTCTATTTCTATGAATAAAATATGAAAATGTACTTAAGTTTTTATAAAACAATCAGTAATGAGTTCTAAAATTTTTTGGCAATATTAACCTAGTGGAGTTACTAAGAATTTTTGTACTATATTATGAAGAACGAAGAGCTTGTGTAAGTCAAAGAAAGTTGAGAGTCGTTACGAAAGACAACCAAGTTGCAGCTGTTTTATGGCTAAAGTACGAATGGGTCGGCTCGAGACTGCCACTTTCACACATTGCACAGAGTACATTTGAATATTCCATTCCTCCCCATCGGTTGTCGGTTTTTCAAGTTGGCTATATGTACCAAAAATATATTGAGAAAGACTGTGTTGATTCATTGATAATATACTAGCTTTGACTACCTCGTTTGTCTAGTGGTCGTAAGCGCGACTGCTGATCATGGGGTCGGGGTTTTGAATCCCAGGCTGAGCCAAAATCAAATGGCTATTTCTGTTAAGAAATTCTCAGTGGGCAAAACCAAAACTTCAAACTAAAGGCTTTACGTGGCTCGGAGAGCACGTAAAGCTTTTGGTCCTGAGCCTGATCTCTCTGCGGACATGTCGATTGCCGTCCTATCAGACTACAAGTATGAGATTGAGGGAATAAATAACGCTACTGTGCTATCTGCTAGCACATACATTTGAGCACTTTAATCCTGTCCTGTGCAGATGGCTAGTCTTCGTTGAGACTGGTCGCCGTGACCGACATTCGGTCTGGAGGACATAAACTACATAATATTATAATGTCTACGTGTTGAATGGAATAGTAGCTTATAAATGTTTATGTTCATAAAGTTATGTATTATGAAGTAATGTGCTTAGTTTAAGCTGATTTTTTTGTAAATATGTTTACTAACTTAATATTTGAAATAATTTATTTTTATTTTAATGATCTTTGAAGTGTTATGTTCTGGTTGGGATGTATAAATACTTATTCCATCAATCTATTACTGCCTATAAAAGTTCACTGGTGAACAAAGGCCTCTAAGAAAATATTTTTTCATAGTCGCCACGCTTTGCGCTCACAATCGCAGTTACGGGCAATTCAATCGAAGTTACGGATTTTCAATGAAAGTTTTCTATTATTTTGAGTTGTTATCAGTTACAGTTCCCCTCTGTCGCCTCTTAAGGCACCCACGGGACGATACGGGGTAGTGGATATTTTTACACCGCCGCTACACGATTAATAAATAGATAAACACTTATTATTTACATTAAATCATTTTATTATTATGTTTAACAATCACACCCTTGAAAACAAATAATCAGTGTGCAAAGTATCGTACAGTATTATAACAAACCACCCATGAACAACTGCAACACCAGGGCAATTGCGGGTTCGTTGCTGGCCTTTCAAATGAGTAGGCTCTCTTCTTGCAGATCCCTAAGTCGTTATGATCATTTGTATTCTGTTAAAGTCTGTAGTTATCTTATTAAACAGCCAAATACTAACTAGTGTGTCTTGCTGCGACGATTTTACTCCGTAAATAAAATAAAAAGTGTTATACGCAAGCATTTTTGATTTTTTTTCTTCTTCGTTTTCGTTTTAATTAAGAACTAGTTTCTTGACATTCGCCATTATATGAATGCCCTTCGATACCCTACTATTTCACACTGAACAGTCCTTTTCCGGTTAGGCGGATTTATTTGCGAGCTGTCTGATTTATCTGCAAGAGCTACAGCTAGCAAAAGTTTACATAGTATATGTTCCGTGATATTAGTCGTATTCTATGTATTATGAAAAAGTAAAATAAGTGCTTACTAGTTCCACTTCTGGGCACTGGTCTTATTTCAAAGACTTCGAAGGTTTTTGGAGTAGGTAACCGAGTCCGCCGAGATGCCTTAATTCATGTTATAGAAACATTTAGGTTTCTTGAACATTCTATAACATGTTTTCTTCATCGCTTACCAGGTGGTTTTGAATTACTTAAAATTGCTTGTAATAAACTCACAGTCATGTGTATCAAAAATAAGTACAAATTAAACCAAATAAAACTCTTTTAACAATTTTAATGGCCAGGAATCGGAGGAAGTCGAGCTGTACGCGGGCCATTGAATTTAAGGCGAGCATCTGGCTCATGAAATATCATGGGTTGGCTGTACAAAATGAATGAAAATAAATAACAAAATATACGTGGTAGAGCCATGCTGCAGCCATACGAAACACAGCAGCATTAAGCTGCTATTTTACGATGGTATTCTGTGAGAGTGTGGTCATTCCCCGGTCGAGCCGATCCATTCGTGCTACAACAATAATATAGCTGCAGCATGACCCTATCAGATATAAAAACAATTTAAACAAGATTCTTAGCAATAATAAGCAGTACTTTAAAACAATATTTTTTTCTGTAAATGAGATCTTTGAGAGACTCTATTTCGCGTTGCCTGGGCGACTGGAGTACATTTTTAATGAAGTTTGTCCTAATTCTTGTTGCTCATTATAAATTCTTAGGTTTGATAAAGTACCGTTTTTGTGAGGTTGTTCTGTATTTCGTAATTCGTAAAGTATTTCTCAGATAAACGGAATGTTATATTTCACAAAACCGACATTAGAGATGTCTTAAAATTAATAAATGGTGAAACTTTTATAACGCAGTAAAGAAGGAAAGTTAGCAACAAAACTTGTGTAACAAATACATTATATATTTATTTATTTATTTGTAAGACATAAAAACTGTAAAAATATTTACAAAATTTAGAAACATTATAAATTTGATTCTAACCCGCCCGTGTAGTGGCGGGTTAGAATACCCACTACCCCATATTTTCCCGTGGGTGTCGTAAGAGGCGACAAAGGGAAACTGAGGCAGAAGATGGGCAGCAGCATCTTTCTGATAACAGTAAATAACAATAAAAAAACTGCGGTTGCCAACCCGCTCGTCAAGCGTGGCAACTACGGCAATATACCCCAAATGAAGAAAGTTACGAAGAGACGGCCCCCAGTCCCCGGCGGCCCCGCTATTCCTGGCTACGGTGGCGACCATGGTAACGGCAGGGCAGGGGGTGCTAAGAATCTCCGGTGGAGGTTCGGTTGCCACCTACGACGACTCGACCTGGCAACTTATAACGCACGCACTCTGAGGACTGACGCGATGATCCTGGAGCTGGAAGAAGAGATGGACAAGTTGCGCTGGAATATTATAGGATTATCCGAGGTCCGAAGAGAGGAGAAAGACACGGTAATCCTCGAATCCGGCAACTTGTTCTATCACCGGGAGGGCGACCATCTGTCCCAAGGAGGTGTCGGATTTATCGTCCACAAGTCTCTCGTTAACAACGTTGTAAAGATTGGGAGTGTGTCGACGAGGGTTGCGTACCTTGTACTCAGAATCACCAAACGGTATTCGCTGAAGGTCATATAGGTTTACGCACCAACCTCGGCACACCCCGATGAGGAGGTCGAGGAAATGTATGAGGATATTTCTAGAGTCATGCATTCCTCCAAAACCCACTATACGGTGTTAATGGGAGACTTCAACGCAAAGCTAGGCACAAGAGAGAACGGTGAGCTGAAAGTAGGGAAATTCGGATTAGGGCAACAGAACCCAAGGGGCCAGCAGCTGTCCGACTTCATGGAGAAAGAGGGACTCTTTATGATGAACTCTTTCTTCCAGAAGCGGCCCCACAGGAAGTCCACTTCCTGTCCACTTCCTGAAGTGTTCCTGGTCGAGCCGCGACGATTCGACAAAAAATGAGATTGACTTCATTATGACGACCAGACGACAACTGTTCAGTGATGTCTCAGTGATCGCGAGGGTGAAAACTGGTAGCAATCACCGAATGGTTTGAGGCACACTGAACCTAAACGTCAAGTTAGAGAGGTGTCGTCTAATAAAGTCAACGCTCCGTCCCCCTCGTGCTCTAATCCAAAGTCCCGAAACCTTTCAGCTCGAGTTACAAAATCGTTTTCAGTGCCTAGAAGATTGCAATGAAGTGGACGATATGAATAACAAGCTTGTAGAAACTGTCAATGCGGTCGGAGCTAAGTTCTGTAAGACCCGTCGCAGAAGAACACAAAAACTCTCCCATCACACTCTTAATATCATGGCTGTAAGACGGGCGATGAAGCTGCAGTCTTCAGTAGACTTGACAGCATACAGGCAACTGAACAGACAGATCTCCAAATGCATGAAACGGGACTTGCGCAACTTCAATACAGCTCGTATTGGAGAAGCGATCGAGCGGAACCAGGGCTCCAAAGTCTTTGCCAGAAATCTGTCTGCCAGAAAAAGCCAACTGTCAAAGCTGAAGACTGAATGTGGCAGCATCGTTTCCGGGTCAGCTGAGATTTTGAGTGAGATTGAGAGGTTCTATGGGCAGCTGTACACATCATCGTTGGAGCCACACGCAAGTGTGAGTAACGATCAAAGAGCAAGTCTTATCCGACACTATTCCGATGATATTCCGGACTTCAGTCTGAGCGAGATTAGAATGGCTCTCCAGCACCTTAAAAACGGCAAGGCCTCAGGCGAGGATGGAATTACAGCGGAGCTTCTGAAAGCGGGTGGAAAACCGGTACTTGTAGTCCTTCAGAAGCTGCTTAATTCCGTCCTCCATGGTGGCACTACACCGGAGGCGTGGAGCAGAAGTGCGGTGGTCTTGTTTTTCAAGAAAGGCGACAACGCTCTCTTGAAGAACTACAGACCTATTTCCCTTCTGAGCCGCGTCTACGTGCTGTTTTTGAGAGTCATAACGAATTGTCTCGCATGCAGACTCGACGACATCCAGCCTCACGAACAAGCCGGTTTCCGAAAAGGCTTTAGCACCATATATGTCTGGCGTATGTGGACTATGAGAAAGCCTTTGATTCCGTCGAAATTTGGGCGGTGCTGCAGTCCCTACAGTGGTGCCAAGTTGACTGTCGGTATATCGAGGTGCTGAAGTGTTTGTACAGTAGGGCTACGATGGCTATCCGAGTACAGATCCAGAGTACGAAACCTATCCAACTGCAGAGAGGTGTAAGACAGGGTGACGTTATATCCCCGAAACTCTTCACCGCTGCATTGGAAGACGTTTTCAAGCTACTGGACTGGAAAGGGTACGGTATTAACATCAACGGCGAGTACATCACTCACCTTCGATTTGCTGACGATATAGTCCTTATGGCAGAATCGCTGGAGGACCTAAGCACTATGCTCAATGACCTCAATAGTGTCTCCCAACGGATAGGTCTTAAGATGAACATGGACAAAACAAAGATCATGTTTAATGTCCATGTCACACCTATGCCGGTAGTTGTTGGGAGCACTAAGCTCGAAGTTGTTGACGAGTATGTTTACCTGGGACGAATAGTCCGACTAGGTAAGTCCAACTTCGACCGAGAGGTCAATCGACGGATTCAACTCGGCTGGGCAGCGTTCGGGAAACTACGGCACATTTTCTCGTCAGGTATACCACAAAACTTGAAAACTAGACTGTACAACCAGTGCGTGTTGCCAGTGATGACCTATGGAACTGAGACGTGGTCCTTCATTGCTGGCCGTATGAGGAAGCTCAAGGTCGCTAAGCGAGCTATGGAGAAGGCTATGCTCGGGGTTTCTCTGCGTGATAAACTTAGAAACGAGGATATCCGCAGTAGAACTTGAAGTGGCAATGGGCCGGCCATGTAGCTCGAAGAACCGATAACCGATACGGAAAAAAGGTTCTCGAGTGGCGGCCTCGTACCGGCGGACGAAGTGTAGGGCGTCCCCCAACTAGATGGAGTGACGACCTGGTAAGACATGCAGGAAGTCGATGGATGCAGGTGGCTCAGGACCGTTCTTTGTGGCATTCCTTGGGGGAGGCCTATGTACAGCAGTGGAATTGTGATGGGCTGTAATGATGATGATGAATGATGATAAATTTAAGTCATGTTATGTTTGCCAATTAAAGATACATACAACATTGCCTGCAATTCTTAATATAACCAGGCCTGTCTCACTCCGCGCTTTAGGCATGAAAATATACCTACGCTGCGCGGCCCCGCATGCGGGGCTAATTCCGTGAGGTTGTCACGCGCCCGCTCGAGCTGACGCGCGCCTTACGTTAACATAAAAATTATTTTTCTTTAATAATTATTTAGGCACTTTGATATTTATTTATGAGTTTTTATTCAAGTATGGCCTCTCAAAAAGCCAAAAGGTACTGCATAGCATACGGGTGCTTAATAACAATAGGAATGTCGACTTTTCACTTTTCATTCTTTACTATTTCTAAGGATACCGAAATTTAATATATTATTATTTATAGGTAGATCTAGATAATTAGGTACTTAGTTACTGACGCCATAGTTACAGATTTATTATTAGATTAGTGACCCGATCACAGCTTCGCAGTTTTCGATTTTTTCGCGTATAATGCCATAGACCTTCAAATTCCGTTCAGTGTAAGTAGACCTCCCAGTACTAGTGACTGCGTACTAATGCAAGATCAGCATATACTGGTCAGTATTGAAATGAGCAGCACTTCTCATTCTCTTTCATTAATAATGAAGTCGCGTGTCGCATGTTTGTAAATAGCAAAAAATGTGAAACAGACAAGTGACGGCTCCGTGGCGCAGTGGCTTAGTAATGAGTTGCAGCGCTGATGGCCTCGGGTTCGAATCCCGGACGGAACAAGTATTTGTATGGCCTACAAATAATTGTTCTGGGTCTGTTCTATGTATGTAAACTGTCCCTGCGATACAGGAGAAAATCCTAGTGTGAAGGTTACCGTTTTTAAAAAGAGAGGAAATTAAAAATTTTGTACAACCGACTTCAATACTAATACGCATTATTAAGGATAACTCCAAAGCTACTGGTCAGATCTTGATCAAATTTATATGGGATGTATAAATTATAAGCACCAGCTTTCAAATAAAAATAGAATCATCAAAATTGATTCACCTAGCAAAAAGTTCTGAGGCAACACACATATAAAAAAACAATCGAATTGAGTACCTCCCCTTTTTTTGAAGTCGGTTAAAAATGGTAAGTAGGTAAATTATCTGAGTTTCAAAGACGTTCACGTTGTTATAATCTTAATTTTACTCGATGTTGCATATTAACTAATTAGTTTTTATTATCAGCTGGTTTGTGATTCAATGGCAATAATTCTTAGTACTATATAGTGTTATAACTCGCCAGGGGTGGTGCAAATAAACTTTTTTGAACAGTAAATTAGTTTTAGAGCTTACTACCCCCTCCCTCCCTCCATTTAGATGCGGTTTTTGTGACGTGTTAGAGATTTATTTGCAATCTCACACACTTGCACGTCAGATGATGGAGCAGAACAACATCGTGGGGGAACTCTTAGAAGGCACATAGCTTGTAAACCATTTATACAACATAGTTGTATTTGGGGTCTTTTGATAGTTTTTTGTTGAGTAGCTTCGTAATATATACTGCTGAGGGTCTGATAATAGAACAGAAAAACATCGTCAGAAACTATGAGGAGGGGTGTAGTTGGTAAGCCAGATTTGGTCCCTTTGTAATAAGGTTTTCGATACATATTTGTGTTCTTAAAGTAATTGATATGTTAGTGCTATAATAATGTAAGACATCAAACATAGAGAAGAACAAAAAAATAGACAGATAAATAGGTCTTTACCTATGAAATTGCCGGTCTACAGTACTAGCCATTTCAAATCAAAATAATTTTGTTTGACTAAGAATTATAATTCCAAAATAATTTTATTTTAAGAACATGTACCTAATTCTTTTTTCAAAATTAGTCATTTGTTTTTTGATTAGCGTTATGTTTTCATCGCATTTAAATCTTTTTCGTCATCATGGATACGTTTCGAGTAATTATGGAATATGAGTACCGTCGTGGCAGCAACGCGGCACAAGCGGCACGCAACATCAACGACGTTTATGGAGCGAATACTACAAACGAACGCATCATCTGTAATTAGTTTGAACGCTCTGGAAATTTCGACCTGAGAAATTCACAACGTGGTCGTCCGAAAACTTTGGTCGACAATAAAGAATTAAAGGCGATTGTGGAAGCTGATGATACTTAATCTACGCCTGAATTAGCAGCAGCTTTCGACGTTAGCATCAAAACAATATTCCTCTATTTACGTCAAATTGGCAATTGGTACCCACTAGGTAACTCAATGATCGCCAGCACGAAGTGCGCGTCGAGACGTGCCTTGCACTGCTCAACGGGCACACAAATGAAGGAATTTTGAACCGCATTATTACCTGCGACGAAAAGTGAATTCTGTTTGACAATCACAAGCGCTCAGCAAGTTGGTTGAATCCTGGTTCAGCACCTAAACAATGCCCTAAAAGAAAACTTACTCCTAGAAATGTGTTGGTCACTGTTTGGTGGTCTAACGCTGGTGTGATTCATCAGAGTTTCTTACCACCTTTGGTAAGCATCCCTCGATGAGCGTTACTGCAGATGTGTACTGTGAAGAACTGAACACACTAATGGAGAAGATCGCACGTCTCCAACCAGCGTTAATCAATCGCTCGTCCCCGCTGCTCCTGCAAGACAAAATTATCTAAAAAGTTTAAAATAAAAAGCAAAATTAAAAATCTGCACGTTTTCGCTAAGCGAGATCATTTAAAAAGCAAATCATATTGTAGTAAAGCGTTCTGCAACTTTTCCTTAAAATCATTTCACTAATAAAAAAAATTGTCGGTGTTTTAATCAAACGATAACTAGTAAGTAGCGTTTATTTATATATTTTTGGCTGCTGTATTATTTTTATAGTTGTTCAAATAAAGTGAATTAGCTATAGTTTTTGAAACATTAAAATGCACATTTATGTGTGATTACAGACAATTATTTTCAATATATCGCCAAATTGGTCGATAAACCTTCGTCTAGGGCGTCACTTCCCGACTCTGCCGTTCGCTTCTGCAACCTAAATTTGCATTGTCACTCTTTCCTCGTTCATTCTTTCTACATGACCAAACCACCGAAGCATTCCATTCTTAATCCTGGTCACAACGCCATCTTGCAAACCACTTAAATTAGGAGTACCCTTAACTGACGAACGTGTATGCGTAGTTATATGGATGTAAAGGAGACGAGAAAGGTGTGTCAGGATCGAGCCAAATGGAAGTCCGTAGTCTCTGCCTACCCCTCTGGGTGACAGGCGTGAGTGTTTATGTATGTACAGACAATTCTTTTTTAATTTTGTTAAGACCGCTTCTACTGTAGAGCTAGGTGTTGTGAGAAAACAAATTGAATCCTTTGATATTACTTGGTATATAGTAGAATACATATATAGGTGTTATACAATGTATAACACCTATATATGTATTCTATAATGTATAGTATTTATTTTATTTTATTTTTATTTTGTAAAAAAAAAACGTTACGATTTTCTTCTGTATCGTGGAGGCAGTTCATAAACATAAATTGCACAAGGACAAACATCTAGACCCGGAACAATTATTTGTAGGACATACAAATACTTGTTCCGTGCGGGATTAGAACCCGCGACCACAGCGTTGCAACTCATTGCTAAGCCACTGCACCACGGAGTCATCAATTTGCTGATAATAAAAACTTTATTGTTCAATGTGAGGAAGGTTAATATGCAACATCGAGTAAAATTAAGATTATAACAACGTGAACGTCTTTGAAACTCAGATAATTTACCTACTTACCATTTTTAACCGACTTCAAAAAAAGGGGAGGTACTCAATTCGATTGTTTTTTTATATGTGTGTTACCTCAGAACTTTTTGCTAGGTGAATCAATTTTGATGATTCTATTTTTATTTGAAAGCTGGTGCTTATAATTTATACATCCCATATAACCGTATCTACATCGGTCAAATCATTTTGGAGATAAATGGGAACATTTGTTCGCACACACAAATAACCTCTTACCCCAAACGCGTCATGTATAACCTAAATATCTTCTCCGTTCCGTCGTTGGTAAAAATGACTCCAGATCTTACAATAATAATTATATTTCTAATACAAATTTCCTTCTTCACGAGTCCATAAAAGTCCACTGTGGAACATGAATCTTTACCGTTATAGGGATTATTGTCTTTAATGCCACGCTTGGTAGAAGAGTTGCCTTTTGCCATTCCGGGTATAGTAAATGAATGGTTTAATCGTCATACAAATAATGTAATTGTAATCGATCTATCAAATTCATCAGTGGCCTTGTGGTAGCGACGTCGACGAGTTTGGGCTCCGAGGATTAACATGTAAGAAAAGAGTGGTAGATTGTTCCGTCACGGTTCTCTGAATAATTTTAACCGAAGAGCTCTTGTTTCCATAAATGTACTCTCGGTTTTAGAGGTTTGTTGAATATTAAGAAACGATGGTAGGTGACTCTACGGTAAGAACTGGGTCCCTTGGCAGAGAGACAAAGTCCTAGTGTTGAATGCTAGGTGCGGAGACACTTTGCTGACTTTTCATCTTAGAAGTACCTCCTTTAGAGCTGGAGGTGGCTAAACTAAGTAAATGGCGCAAGTGTGAGTCTCTGAGATATGACTACATATTTGTGCCATTTGCTTTAGAGACTATCGGTCCATGGGATTCACATGCGGTGAAGTTCCTAAAGAAACTGTATCCACGACTTACCGCCGCCGCTGGTGAAAAGAGGACTAGGTCTTTTCTCGCTCAGAGGCTAAGTATAGCCATTCAGTGAGGAAATGCTTTTACACACAGAACAGATCAGAATATCTCTCCGTCAAGTAGCAGCTAATAGATAATGCTTTCGTATTTAATATGGCGAATTACGAGAACCAGAGATCGTTTTTTCTGGTAAAGAAGTGCACTCTGTGCTCATTTGTGATCATTACATTCATAAAAAAGACTTGCGCCACTGCTCACGATAGAAGTTCAATAATAAATTCAAACCAGAAAACACCTTTTATATGTGTAAAATATAAAATGACAATATGAGTTACAACACAAAAAAATCATCTTTTCACAACGTTTTATTAGCTTTATTCACGCTCCATCGTGTTAGTATAGTTAAATAAAACGTTAATTTCATTTAAAAAAATCATGAAATACTTAAAAATAAAACCAGCAGTGGAATTACTGAATTACAATCAGCTGACTAGGGATCAATGTACTAGGGCCTGCAACTAGCGATGGTACCACAATACCTAATAATTTACAACACTTGTCTAAATACCTAACTTATCTACTTAACCTTTTGCCACTGTGCTTGTCTCTACGTAGCCACTTTAATTCGAATTCACAGGTTAAATAAACCAAATAACTGGTTCGATTCCCCGCTAATGAAAAAAATACTTAAATAAAATGTTAACAAAGTTAGATTCATGCTTTTTATCCATTGTGTAGGTATGTTTATTATTCTGATGTATTCAGTTATGTATCTTTTCAGATCAGTTCAGTACTAAGTAATTTAAAAAAATAGGTATGAAACAGCTTACCGATCCTCCGTGGCCTTATGAGATTCTCCAAGGCACATTAACATGTTGCCGTATTCACGAGCACTATAAACGTACCTACGCGTTAGGCATTATTAAAACAAAACAAAAAACACAAAACGTAACAACAAGAACAATATCATTAAGTAATAAATAACAAGTAATAACGACAATAATTTAATAAACAAAACAATTGAACTGTCGCTCGTGATAGTCAACATGGAACTGTCTCAAAAACTAAAATTATTAATCAAAAACAAATGCGCACGGAGGTAACGTCCTTGAAGAATGTGTAAATTCCCTAGCGCGAGGCGACACGAGGCAGCGTGTGTGTGAAAGGGAAAGGTAGAGTGAGTAGTATACCTAATGCATTGTTTCGTACCGATCTAGATAACGAGTTCGGCGCCCGCGAGGATATTGACCCTATTGTCAGCTGATTTTCTTTTTTAAGTTTCACTGCTGGTTTTATGTTTAAGTTTTTTCATGATTATTCGGGATCGAATTTCTTTGTGACCCATCAACATAGGTATCCTTAGTACTATCATCTGCCTTCGTTTTCGGGAGCGTTTCACAAACACCCGGTATTCAATTTTTATAATAAATTACAAGCCTTAGTTGGATCAAGATCTCACCTGAGGTTAAGTGGTGATAAGAATAGTTGTAAAGATGTTAGCTAAAAAAATGACTTATCCCTTTTGCCTTGAAAAGTCCCAAGAAGGGCGCAGTAAAGAATTTTAATCCGTAACTGGACGCCAAACCCGTATAAAAACGTTACCTCCACGCAACGACTTTCAGCTGTATTGTGGAGTAGTTTTACAAACAAAAATCGCATATGTCAAACACCTAGACACGAAATAATTATTTGTAAGGTAAACAAACACGTTCCAGGCTCGAACCTGCGGCTAGTAGCTCCGCAACAAAACGCCTTGCTACTTTTTTAGAAAGTAATAAAATTCCTTTGAAATTTTATTCAAAATAAGTATTAAAATTAAATAGCGGACAAAAAGCCACTTTCACTGATTTATAGTCTTTTGGCTCGTCGAAAAAAGTTATTTCCCTTGATCAAATTTTCATAATCCGTCGGACGTGCTAAGACTTTTTACAGAAAAGATTTAATGGATAGGAAAATAGGAACAAAAAATTAAACAGTATGTATAGTTTAAGGTAAGCTTTATTTTAATGGTCTTGAATTATTTAACGAAATTAGAATTTTTAAATGCACAACTTATATACATGGTACAGCCACTTTGCAGTTATATTATGGTTGTAGAACGAATGGGTCGACTCAACCGGGATAGGACCACGCTCTTACAGAATAACAGCATAAAAAGCAGCTTAATGCTTTGTTTCATATAGTTAGTGTAGAGAACCGGAGACCTTTTAACTGGTTAAGAGGCATTCAATATTGGTCCTCAGTAACAACGCACCTGCATTTTGGTTCTTAATCGAGGATAGATATAGATATCTATGGTCTACAGCATCCACATATATATTCTTATTATTATTCCATAAAATAAGGTAAGTAGCTTTTCATTCTTTAAATAAGACTTCAAAATACAAACGTCTTGTAAATATATTAAAATAACTAATAAAAAGTAAGAGTGCTTCATCATTATCATCATCATTACAGCTCTTCACAAGTCCACTGTTGAACTTAGGCCTCCCCCAAGGAATGCCACAAAGCACGGTCCCGAGCCACCTGCATCCATTGACTTCCTGCATGTCTTACCAGGTTGTCACTCCATCCTTCGAGCCGGCCCATTGCCACTTAAGCTTACTAATACTTTGGGCTATGTCGGTTACTCTGGTTCTACTGTGTATATCCTCATTTCTAAGTTTATCACGCAGAGAAACCCCCAGGCATAGCCCTCTCCATAGCTCGCTGAGCAACCTTGAGCTTCCTCACACGGCCAGTAGTGAAGGACCACGTCTCAGATCCATAGGTCATCACTGGCAACACGCACTGGTTATACAATCTAATTTTGAGGTTTTGAGGTATGCCTGACGAGAATATGGGTCGTAGTCTACCGAACGCTGCCCAGCCGAGTTGAATCCGTTGATTGACCTCTCGGTCGAAGTTGGACTTACCTAGTAAGACTATTCGTCCCAGGTAAACATATTCGTGAACAACTTCGAGCTTAGTGCTCCCAACAACTACCAGCATGGGTGTGACAAGGACGTTAAACATGATCTTTTTTTGTCCATGTTCATCTTAAGACCTATCCGTTGGGAGACACTATTAAGGTCATTGAGCATAGTACTTATGTCCTCCAGCGATTCTGCCATAAGGAATATATCATCGGCAAATCGAAGGTGAGTGGTGTACTCGCCATTGACGCTTATACCGTATCCTTTCCACTCCAGTAGCTTGAAAACGTCTTCCAATTCAGCGGTGAAGAGTTTCGGGGATATAACGTCACCCTGTCTTACACCTCTATGCAGTTGGATAGGTTTCGTACTCTGTTTCTGTACTCGGATAGCCATCGTAGTCCTACTGTACAAACACTTCAGCACTTCGATATACCGACAGTCCACTTGGCACTGCTGAAGTGACTGCAGCACCGCCCAAATTTCGACGGAATTAAGGCTTTCTCATAGTCTACATATGCAAGACAAAGTGGCAGATTGTACTCTTCGGTTTTCTGTACAATTTGCCGAAGGGTATGTATGTGGTCTATGGTGCTAAAGCCTTTTCGGAAACCAGCTTGCTCAGGAGGCGGGAAGTCGTCGAGTCTGCGTGCGAGATGATTAGTGATGACTCTCGAAAACAGCACGTAGACGCGGCTCACATGGGAAATCGGTCTGTAGTTCTTCAAGAGAGCGTTGTCGCCTTTGTTGAAGAACATGACCACCGCACTTCTGCTCCACGCCTCCGGAGTAGTGCCACTATAGAGGATGGAATTAAAGAGCTTCTGAAGGACTTCAAGTACCGGTTTTCCACCTGCTTTTAGAAGCTCCTATGTAATGCCATCCTCGCCCGGGGACTTGCCGTTTTTAAGGTGCTGGAAAGCCATTCTAATCTCGCTCAGACTGACGTCTAAGCGAGATTAGAATAATATCATCTGAATAGTGTCGGATAAGACTTGCTCTTGGATCGTTACTCACACTTGCGTGTGGCTCCAACGATGACGTGTACAGCTGCCCATAGAACCTCTCAATCTCACTCAAAATCTCAGGTGACCCGGAAATGATGCTGCCAAATTCGGTCTTCAGCTTCGACAGTTCGCTTTTTCTGGCAGACAGATCTCTGGCAAACACTTTGGAGCCCTGGTTCTGCTCGATCGCTTCTTCAATACGAGCTGTATTGAAGTTGCGCAAGTCTCGCCGCATACATTTGGAGATACAAGAAAAATTTATCAAATAATCAACAAAATGCTTGGGCGTGTAACATCATCAGTGGATGCGGCGGTTTTAAAAGCCTTTGAAGGCAAACTACCAAAGATATAAAAATAACTTTTGCGATAGGATTTGATAACACTGTAAAAACATAATTCAAACCTGTAACTCGATTTGTTAAGTCCCATAAGTATTCTCGGCTAAATAATTCGTATATACTTTCAAAAAGCTACCCGCAACAAGGTAAATAAAATAATCAAAAACTTAGCTCTATAAAGGCACCAGGCTCTGATAATATTGGGGTTTCTGATATAAAATGTATGGACACAGAGGGGCCACGGCCATTGCCAACCTAATTAATACAAGTGTTGAAACTGGCATTTATCCGACGAACTAAAGATAGGATGTGTTAGACCAATATACAAAAAGGAAGACGGATGATTTCCTGAACTATCGACCAATCACCTTATTGTCTTCAATAAACAAGATTGTAGAAAGTATGTGTGTGAACAAATTTATGAATTCTACAATACGCACGATGTAATATGAAAATCAGTTTGGCTTTCAAGCTGGGAAGGTTCAAATGATCTTTTGATGAAGTTAACAGATGAAGTTAATGAGTATCTAAATAATAAAACCATGTACTCGTCCTATTTATAGACTTTTCACGGGCATTCGACACTCTTGATCATAAAAAATCGTCACTAAATTGGACGATTGTGGAATACAGGGACCTCTTCTGAGATGGTGTACAAATTATCTTAAAATAGGAAATTCTCTGTGAGAATAAATGACACACAGCGACCCGGTGACTGTAACTGAAGGCACAGCACAGGGATCTGTGCTGGGCCCCCTCCATTTTCTGTCATATGTAAACGACATGCGCTTTTACATAAATCACTGTTCATGCTACCAGTTTGCAGATGACACATGTTTGCTAGTCGCCGATAAAGATCCTGATATAGCATGTGACCTGTTACAGTCTGATTTTAATATGCTTGCAAAATGGTGTCATGATGCCGGATTGGTTCTGAACTCCACTAAAACCAAGCTGTTACACATAAAGTCTCCTTATATCAAGTGTACTTTATCCAAGCACATTGTTGCTCACGATCATAGTTGCCTTCACTCGTCTTGTAAAAACACTTGTAGTTGCCCCTCTATAGAACTCGTCAATACCCAGACATATCTCGGAATGCAGATCGATAGTAAGTTTACGTGGCATAGCCACATCGAGTATGTTTGTAACAAGTTAAGACAATTCTTAGCTAATATTATAATACTGAAAAACAGAATTCCGTTCCCAGTTAAGATGATGTTATATAACTCTCTGGCAGAATCTTATATACAGTATGGTTTAGGTAGCTATGGTCGTACATTTAATACTTATTTAAACAAAATATATAACCTCCAGATAAGAATCCTTAAAAACATTGTAACAGACAAAATTCGACGTCAATTTCATGATGACGATAGTATGCTCTTTAAGCACTGCAATATACTACCAGTTCATATGCAAGTCAAGTATTTACTTTTAAAAACACTTTTTAATGAAGACTTAAAATTAGAAATCAAGCACCCTGTGTACGCGCGCCGTAAGCAGCCGCAAGCTGCAAACGAGCCGTGCAAACAATATGTACGGGGAACGAACGGAAGTTACATTGTTCGACTTATAAACAACCTACCCCAGAATTCCGCGATAACTTAAATATAAAACATTAAAAAAAACTTAAAATGTACTTTTGGGTAATTCATAAAAAAGAAAATGTTATTACTAAAACAGCGTATATGCGTTTGCTCAGGTCCTAATTAGGCTGTAATGTTTTCTTTTTACAAACTAAATTAATTATACTTTAATATAACGTCGACTCAGGTCGCGTCATCACAAACCTTAGTGGTTTTCTGTATGCGACTTTTTAGGATAGTTTTTTTGTAATGCTTTTTAATATGGTAAATAAATTAAAAAAAAAAAAATCTGTCAGTTCAGTTGCCTGTATGCTGTCAAATCTGCTGAAGACTGCAGCCTTATCTCCCATCTAACAGCCATGAGATTAAGAATATGATCGGAGAATTTTTGTGTTCTTCTACGACGGGTCTTACAGAACTTAGCTCCGACCGCATGGACAGTTTCTACAAGCTTGTTATTCATATCGTTCACTTCATTGCAATCTTTTAGGCACTAAAAACGATTTTGTAACTCGCGCTGAAAGTTTTCGGGGCTTTGGATTAGAGCACGAGGAGGACGGAGCGTTAACTTCATTAGGCGTGACCTCTTCAACTTAACGTTTAGGTTCAGTGTGTCTCCATTCCACAGCAGCGATCACCATTTGGTGATCGCTGCCAGTTTTCACCCTCGCGATCACTGAGACATCACTGAACAGTTGTCGTCTGGTCATCATAATGAAGTCAATCTCATTTTTTGTCGAATCGTCGGGGCTCGACCAGGTCCACTTTCTGTGGGGCCGCTTTTGGAAAAAATAGTTCATCATAAAGAGTCCCTCTTTCTCCATAAAGCGGCCAGCTGCTGGCCCCTTGTGTTCCGATGCCCTATTCCAAATTTCTCTACTTTCTGCTCACCATTCTCTCTTGTGCCTGATTTTGCGTTGAAGTCTCCCATTAAACTCCGTATAGTGGGTTTTGGAGGAACGCATGGCTCTACAGATATCCTCATACATTTCCTCCACCTATTCATCGGGGTGTGCCGAGGTTTTGGCTGCGTTAACCTGTATGACCTTCAGCGAATACCGTTTGGTGATTCTGAGTATAAAGTACGCAACCCTCGTCGACACACTCCCAATCTTTACAACGTTGTTAACGAGAGACTTGTGGACGATAAATCCTACACCTCCTTGGGACAGATGGTCGCCCTCCCGGTGATAGAATAAGTTGCCGGATTCGAGAATTACCGTGTCCTCCTCTCTCTTTGGACCTCAGATAATCCAATAATATTCCAGCGCAACTTATCTATCTCTCCTTCCAGCTCCAGGATCTTCTCGTCAGTCCTCAGGGTGCGTGCGTTATATGTTGCCAGGTCGAGTCGTCGCAGGTAGCAACCGAACCTCAACCGGAAATTCTTAGCACCCTCTGCCCCTCCGTTACCATGGTCGCCACCGTAGCCAGGAATAGCGGGGCCGCC